>JANIMW010207464.1:0-10142 GCA_024582635.1 Todiramphus saurophagus | reverse complement strand
GTTTCAGGGTTTTTCCCCCCCCCCTCCCTTTTTGTGCTGGATTCTTTTCTTTTCCAGCGACACTTTTTGGCAGATGACAACCGTGCACTGCCCGTAAGGTCACCAATTCCCAGTAAATACAGAGAGAAATAATCCAAGCGCAAGAAAAAAAAAAAGACATCACAAAAAACTGCCACGGAAAGCCCCTTAGCACACCCCATAAGGGCACCGGCAGATGCGAGGAGTTGCAGTGCCACGCTTTGAGCACGCAGCGGACTAAAGCGGGCTTCTTCTCAAGCAGTGTTCTTGCTTTCGGGTCTGTATAAAGGAAATAAGTTCTAAGTTATTACATCACAGTCTATAAATCCCATCAAGAAATGTACAAGCCCAGTAATGTAAAGTGAACTGTACTTTTGAATCATATCACAGAATTATAGTATGTCTTGAATTGGAAGAGATGTTTAAGATCATGTAGTTCTGAGTGCCAGGGGCTAGGACTCCTCCCCTGAAAGCAGGTTGCTCAGGCCCTCGTCCCACCTCGTGTTAAACACACCCAGGCATGAGTCATCCACAACTTCTCTAGACAGCCTGCATTCTGGTATCTGACACCCGAGTAAGACCTTCTTCCCAGCATCTAAGCTACATCTACCCTGGTCTTGTTTAAAACTGTTGGCCCTTGTTCTAGCAGCACCTGCCCTTGTAACAAGGTTTAACTTCAGCTTTTTTTTTTTAAACTCCAAGTTATAACTCCAGCCTTCCTGTTGCCTCCCCCCCACCACTTCATAACCTGGCTCTCCTCCATACCAGCTATCTAGTCCAACTGTCTGCACCATTGTGCTGGGAAATCCAGGAAAAGTTCCCTAAAGAGACCTCCCTGCACATTCCAAGACACTGATCCCTGGGAACAGTGTTCTCAGGGGCCTCAAAAAAACCTCTATTAAAAAAAAAAAATCACCATGCCCATCAAAACCCATCCTTAGGATCCTCCTCCTCCCTGTTGCCCTCACTCGCCTCTAATGCTCATCCCATTCTAATGGAGGCCTGCACAGCACCTGCAAAAGCAAATGGACATGTTGAAATTAGCTGACAAGGCTTTGCTCTTAAAAGATCAGCCCAGCTTACAGCCACTTCACCTTCACAAACTACTCCTCTGTGTGAGCCTCCCTCCCTCAGGGCCTCCTGGCAGCATCTGCCAATAACAAAACCAGAGGCATAGACTGAGATGCACCTGCAAAACATCAGCCCCACAATGATCCTCCTCCTCACAACTACACCAGTTCACCTCAGTAGCTCAGCTGAGTCCAAGGGCAGCCAGAACAAGACTCAAGAACATTGGGAAATTCTTAACCTAACTCATGCAACACTCCACTCTTAAACATCAGTCCAGCCCACAACTACATCACCTTCTCAAACTCCTCCTTGGCATAGGACTCCACCACTCCAGACCTTCATTCCAGCATCTACAGAAAACAAAACCACATACACTCAGATATTGCCTGCAAAACACCAGCACCATGATCCTCCTTGCTATTAACTGGGCTCACTTCTAATGTTATCCAATCCCAAGGGTGGCTGGAATAGTACCTGCAATAGGATAAGGAGATTCTGAAAATAGTTGATGTAAAATCTTAGCCCTCAACCCAGCCCACAACTACCTCACCTTCTCCAACTGCTCCTTGGCATGGGCTTCCATCCCTCAGAGCCTCCTCCCAGTATCTGCAACAAATAAAACAGAAGGCACAGACTGAGATACCATTGAAAACTACAGGAGGGCCCCAGTGGTTCTCATCTCCCCCACCTTTACCCTGGGCTGCTCACCCCTTCCTAGTCCCACTTTTTGGGCTACCGTGTTGAGGCTTAGGTACAACCTACAAAAACTAACAAAGGATGCTTCAAACTTTTTCAGCAATACAACACATGAAAAATAACTGCTACTCCACTACTCAATACTTGTCTTGCTCAAGTCACCTCCAGTGACAACATCCTGCTTTCCTCATCACTTTCCACCTGCAAAATCAAAAGAGCCAATCCATAAGGGACTCTGAGCCACCATTCACATCTATGACAACAGACACCAATCCACCTTCTCTAGGACTCTCCTCATCTCTTCTGTAGCTCCTTAGAGAGCCTCTTGAACCTCCACATCTGAAAAGTTTGAGCCAGTTACTCAGATACTGATCAAAGTGTAAGAATGCCAGAGCTCTTTATTCCATTTAGGAACATCATCTAGAGCAAACCTCAGCATGCAAACACACCAAACTTTAGGCCCCACAAACACAACCCTTAACATGTTACCTGGGACCCCACACCTCCAGGCAGAGCAGTTCCAAATCACACAAGCACACAAACTCCAACATGACACACCACGACCTACAACAAACATCAGAAAGGAGGAGAGAAAATTCTCAGCAAGAAGAGTGACCCCAGGACTGGAAGTGTATCAGGACACAAGACCTATGGGGCTGCAATGCTGAGGTGACAAGGCTCCAAGAGAGTCCTGGAAAGGAGATGAACACAATAACTAAGGACAAGAAAAAATCATATTGGAGTCAATGAAAGCACAAGAAGCCTGGCTTCAAGACCTAAAAACAAGGATCGAGGGGAAGGACTCCCAGTCCGTAAAAATGGATGGCAAGTGAACAAAGCTTCCAGCGCAGTCTGGAACGATGCCATGAGAGCCAGATGGAGGTGTTCAGAATGCAAGAACCATCTGTGCTCTGACCTTATTGCACAAGAAAAGATGTACCCGATCAGCAGCAGTCTCAATGACTACAAGCACTGTAAGTCCTGCTCCGCTCCTTCACCAGTAAGAGCAAAGCAGACATCAAGACCTGATGAAGCTCTAAGACACAGAAGACACTGCACAAACAACACCACACATGTGCACTGGAACTGCCCTGCCTGGTGTGTGCTAGTCATGCTTGGAACTAACCTGCTCCCCTTGCCCCCCTTCCCAAAGGGAGCCTGTCCCAGGACAGCCCCTTCCCCTATGTTAACTTTAAAACCCTCACAGCAATTCCTTAACACAACTCCTCCTGCAAGACCCTCCCTAGCCTCAGTCCCACAGCTTAGCTTTCAGAGCACCAGGTCTGCAGTCATGTTGGATAAAAGAAGCACATCAGCTAACTGGGATGCTCCAGAAGTCACCAGGTTCCTCTTTATCAACTGCATGAAAAAGAAACAACACATGTCAATCGCTACCAGCTGTAAGTATTGCCCAACACCAACTTCCTTCCCAACACCCCCACCCTCAGAAGCACTCTGTCATTCTTCTCACCTGGTCATTCCAGAGTCAGATTTTGGAGGTGTTGCAGCTTGTAATACTTAAGATACCAAGAAACAGAAAATTCAGTGTTTGCTGAACACCAGCCCTTGTGATCCCCTTCACTGCTACCCCCAGCTTACCTGAATTCCAAATTGGGTGGCCTGCACACTAACTGTGTGGTAAGTTCTTCACCACATAACACTTGGCTCTTCAATACCAGCCCAGTCCACAACCACATCACCTTCTCAAACTGTTTCTCACCATGTGGCTCCATCCCTCCAGGCTGGCCTGTGGCATCTGCCAAAAACAAACCCAAATGCACACATTCATATACTGCCAGGACAACAATGGCCCTACTACCCCAGCTCACAACTAATGTCATCCAATTCCAAGATTGGACAGCACCTGAAAAAGCAAAGGGAAATGCTGAAGCCACATGACAAAATACTTTGTTCCCAAACATTAATCCAGCCCAAAGTCACCTCACCTTCTCAAACTGCTCCACTGTGTAGGCCTCTAGCCCTCAGAGCCTTCTCCAAGGATCTACAAAAAGGAAAACCAAAAGGCACAGACTGAGATACTGCTGAAAACCACAGCCTGGCCCTAGTAATTCCTATCTCTCCCTCCTTTATCTTGGCCACTCATCCTGACACACTCCAGCAACT
This sequence comes from Todiramphus saurophagus, assembly GCA_024582635.1. Classification (NCBI taxonomy): domain Eukaryota; kingdom Metazoa; phylum Chordata; class Aves; order Coraciiformes; family Alcedinidae; genus Todiramphus; species Todiramphus saurophagus. The sequence goes on along the minus strand of JANIMW010207464.1, from coordinate 6,233 downwards.
TGGGACACCCTGTTGAAACTCAGTTACAACCTGCAAAACACAAACACAGACTGTTCAGAATTTCTCTAGTAAGGCAAACTTCAAAAATAACTGCTACTTGGCCTCACTCTTCAATGCTCACCTTGCCCAAGTCGCCTCTGGTGCCAACACCCTGCTTTCCTCATTGCTTTCCACCTGCAAAATAAAAACAGTAGCAAAACAGAAGCTACTCATACCACCATCATCTCCCCTCTGACATGGAGTGCCAACCCACTTCCTCACAGTGCTCCGCTCACCTCCTCTGTTACTCCTCAGAGGACATGGTGTCCATCTGCACCTGAAAGAACCAAACAAATGCTGATTAAACATGAAGAAATCCAGAAATCTCATCTCCATTTAGGAAGAGCACCTACAGCCCAAGCATACACTACCATGAAAAACAGAGCAAACATTAAACCCCTCACAGGCTGCCAATGCCAGCTCAGCCTTAGAGAACTGTAAGGCCATAGCCTATACATTACAGGTCAATCAACACACTGACCACAGTTGGGAGCATTAATGCTATTCCACCTACCCGAGTCCAGATTCCTAGGCAGGGCAACTGAGCCACACAGATACCACACACATTGCTACAAACAATGCAACTCAAATACTAGACTACTCACAACAAGAAAAGTGACTCCTGTACCAGAGACCCTGTCAGATGAAGGCCTACATGGCTGTCACAGTAAAAAATGAGATGAATAGAAGAGACTATCACCAGAAGTTGCTGTCAAAACTGAGTTGATGGATGTGCAAGTAGCCAGTCATCAAGACCCAAAAAGGTAAGGATGCGGGAAGAAGTTCCAGTCCCTGAAAACATAATGCCTGCCTTCAAGACCTAAGAACATAAGGACCCTGGGGAAGAAGTCCCACTCCTTGAAAATAGGCAGCTAGAAAACAAAACTGCTGGTGCAGCCTGGAACTATGACAAAAATGAGAATGATCCACAAGCTTCTGAGATAAGAGGCTAACTGATGCTTCAGGTTTGTTGTGCAAGAAAAGATGTGCCTAATAGGCACTACACTAATGAATGACTTTTTTTCTTTACACCCTATGGATTTCACTTCTAGTACAAGACTCATTCAGTGAGCACAGAATGCGGTGAGTACATGGAAACCTGAAAAAGCTCTAAAACATAGAAGACAGACACAACAAAAACACAACACACACATCACACACATGCTAGAACTGCCCCGACCACATGACTGCTCTGCTGAAGCCTAACGCTCTCTCTTCACTAGCCTAAAGTAGCCTGTTGCTGCACATCCTTCTTTTATTTTAACACCCTGCCCTTCAATTACCAGCCTTGTCCTCTTCCCCAGGGCTAGTCCCTCAACTTTGCTTTCAGAGAACCAAGAGTCTGAACTGATAGGGAATAGGAAGTATGTCACCTATCCAGGTTACTCCTGCAGTCACCATGTTCCTCATCATCACTTGCACAAAACAAGAACTGACCAGAAACATCATTTCACTTCACACAAACTTCAAGAACAATCCCCCTTTGTCAGAGAACAAGGCTTTCTGTTCACCTAATCAAGTTGCAGGATCAGATGCTTCATCACTTTTGACACCTAAGGACAAAAAAAAAAACCCCAAAAACTCAACCACTGTTGAGTGTTTTATAGATACATCACTACTTCTGGTCATTGTACAGATGCACCCCAGATGAACACCCTAGCTCACTGCTAGACCATTGTGCCTTTAACACAAAGTTATCAGGAACTTACACAGTATATAGCAAAAGGAGAGAAAGCAAGCCAAGATTCCATCTTTAATAAAGACAGGAACTCCTAGAAAATACAAAACACCTAGATAAAGTAAAAAAAAAAAAAAAAGCCAAAAAACAACCTACAAGTTATTAAAAAGTCTAACCTCCTCCTAAACACTGAATACAAAGTTGCAAACCTAAAAAAAAAAAAAAGAAAAAAAACTGCCTACAGCTTCTTTTTTAACACACCTGCAACTAATTCTTAACTCTTTCTGAAGCTCTTACCTCAAAAAGACAGCTCTGCTTCTCCAACCACATCTGCCTGAAATGAAAAACTCAAGAGATGAGAGCTGCTAAGATACGACCATTAAGAAACCCAGAAGCTGAATAAACTCCCTAACCAGAGGCTGTGGCTCATATACCCCCCAGGCCCCACCCACCACCCTCCTCACAATCCCCTGGGAAGGGGCGGGACAAATCACCAGAACTATAAAGGCAGCCAAAGGAGCACCGTAGACGTTTCTTCTCTACTTTAAATTTATGGTGTGAGAATTTCTATATGAAGCTAGTGGCTTTTTCTGAAAATTATGGTACCTGCTCATTTATTACTTTTGCAGGTATTACAACAGCAGGATGACTGGGTAAGTATTTCAAAGATTCCTGTGTAAAGCTTGTTGCTCACTGTGCTGTTAGTTACTGCCCTGCACTGCAGCATGCCATGTTCTTATGCAGAAAATGGGGAGATCCAAGAAATGCATTCATAGGACATTACGAGTTCTCAATATCTGACTGTAGTACCTGAGACATTCTGTCTTCATTCTGTACAGGACCCTAACTTTACGTGATACCAAAGAATTACACAATTCAGACCTTGTTGTGGTCTGACTTGAGAACTGAGCTCATGTTGAATTAAAATGCCTAGCTGACAAGTAGAAAACCCCACACCCTGTCATTCCTATTCAGCAATAGGAACATCCGGTAGCTGTTAATGTCTATTGTATATGAGAAACTGAGAAGGAGAAAACACCTAATAGTTAGCATTACATTTGTCCGTAAACAGCTAACCAGTATTTGAATTGTATGTAAATTACTACCCAACGTTGTGTATAAAGGTAGCATGTATAGTCTCAGTGGTTGTCCATGATAGGAGGACATATCCCCCATACACCCAGTGCTGTAACAAACCAACAAAGGCTTCCTAAACTACCATTTTTTTGGGGAGTTTTCTTAGTTACAATTTCAAGTAACAGAATTTGGAGGCCCAGAAGGGACTGGTTCTCTGGAGTCTCAGTGGGCCACAGGAATCTAAAGCATGCAGTGTATTATTTTTGGGGAGGCCCTCCGATTTCCTGGTAGGTGAGTTTCAGTGACAGTGATCTAGATTAACAACACTGATTTTAAGTTTTTGTTGCTTGTAAGTAAGGTGTATCTGAATTAAGTTCACGTTATTGAGCTATTGGTATTTGAGTTTGTAATGTGCAATTGTGTAATCTGCACGCTGCTATGGAGATGCCCAGAGTCTGGATTTTGTTTGGGTATTTGTGGTAACTTCGGCATTACGTTTGAACTTCGTGAATTTTGGGAGTTTGTGCTAACAGGAAAAAAGCAGTGTGACAAATGGGGGATTGTTGAGCGCTCCCTCTTAATATGTCTGTTAAAACATTGGAAGAAGTTTGGGAGTGACCCACTGATGCGAAAGAAAGTAGCGCATAGCCTGCGCCGAGACTACATCTCCCAGCAAGTCTCGGGACATAAACATGGCGCACAGGAAGCCCCATGTCCGCTACTACAACTCCCGGCATGCCGACACAAACATGGCGCACAGGAAGTCCCCTGCCCCAGGACTACACCTCCCGTCATGCCGAGGGACACAACATGGCGCAAGGAAGCCCCGTGCCCCGGGACTACACCTCCCGGCATGCCCCGAGACAGTCACATGGCAGAACAGCAACCCCTTGCCTCCACCTCTCCGCTCTGGCCTGCATGCTGGTCTACTTCCCGGCCGACACCCACACACTGCACGTCAGCCGATCTCGCCCTCTGTCTCGGGGAAGCCACTACCCCTTGACTGTGGCAGAGCACAGCACCTCCGCTCCCACCCAGCACTGCTTTGCCCCCTCTGAAACAGACCCCACTCCCCCCCCCCAGGCCCTGCTACCCTCTTTGGGATTTTCCTCAGCAGGCCCAGCTCACCTTCCCCTTGGTGCAGGCTCAGCCCCGCTCCTCTCTTAGCTGACACCAGCCCCTCCACAGCTGCCTGGGCTGGGTCAGCACCAGCCCCCTTTATAAAGCTCAAGGCCAGTGCCATCAGCCTCACCCCCCACACCTGGGGCTCACTCAGCCCTGCTCCACAGCTGGAGCCCTGCTGAACTAGGGTCACTTCTGGGCCCCTCACTCACAGAAGGACATTGAGGGGCTGGAGCATGCCCAGAAAGCCAGGCAAGGGTCTAGAGTACAAGTCTGATGAGGAGCAGCTAAGGGGCACCCACACCTGGCAATGCACCTTCAGGCCCCTACCCTACCCCCAGTTGTTCCCCCCCCTTCCCGTGGCACAGTCCTGCATAATGCAAAAAGTTTAAGCTCTTTAGCTGACATGCAGAATCAAACACTACAACCCAGATAAGGTTATAAAGCATGTATGTTTATTACAGCACCAGGTGCAAGGGGAATCACTCCTAACTTGCACACCAAGTGTCCAGCAAGCAGGTATTTGTTACAGTGAATCATGCATATTCAACAGAGTTGCTACATATTCAGTATATGGGGTTGGATTATTAGAATCAGTTCCAGGAACTCATTATCATAGGCCTCCTCCAATTAGCACTTGCGCACTGCCCTCTGGTGGTCATGGGCCAGGGTCTTCAGGAGGAAGGCTCCCAGTACTCCTCGCAGTGTACTTTTCACCTTTGGTTCAAAATGCTGACATGTCACAGGCTTCTAAACACAGAACAGGTAGGATCCGGCTTAGCTCTGGTAACCCCTCTTTAACAAAGAGTTCCTACTTAGTTTAGGTTAGTTTCTTATCTACAGGCCATGCAAGATGAGCTAAGGCCCATAAAACTGTCAAGCCTCATGATTATTCCACCTTTAGTGTCTCCACATCCCACCTCCTGTTCTTATCTCAGGAGGTCCCAGGACATTGTAAAGAATTAGAGTATTTACAAGGGTTGCTCAACTTGCTTCCTTATCTTCCAAGCAGGACAGTGTCTCCTCATTTCCTAACCACAGCTCCAATTTTTTTAATGCCTCTCCATAAATATTCAAGTAATTTGAGGCTGTGACCAGCCTTTCTTATGGGGGAACCCTGCACACCTTGCTCACCTGCTCCTCCAAAGCATCACAGCCTCCTTCAGTGAACTAGGGATGCCTCAAATGATATAATAATCCCTCCATTTTGTTCACCACAAAAAAAAAGAAGAGACACAACATGAAGTAAATTGCCCCAACCAGCAGCTTGTTACTTTAATGCTGATATTTTCATATGTACAGGCCCCCACCCCACTAAAAAGGGAAGTTCTGCTAAAAAATGTAAGGGTGCCAGTTTCGCAAAGGGTTATTAAGTATTCCTGGAAGAGACCTTAAAAATGACTGACTACAAAAACACAAGGCTCTTATCACAGAAACCAAGTTGGTTTTTTCTGAACATCTGAACTGTTACAAAAGGTTTCTTTCCTCTTTTTGTACAACACTGGCTTCACAGGATCGTTTTATAATAAGTGCACAGAAACAAAAGTTTATGCTTTCTAGAAAAGAAAATACATAGAGGGAAGTAAACTTGGCACAGATGAGTGGAGGAAAAAGCAGCACCTTGGGCACAGGCCACTAGAGCTTTTGTCATACAGAGACAACCTTTGTCCTTTCTGTGATGCCCTAGTGCTTTCATTTTCATAGAACTCCCTCTCCTGGACACCCACAGGTTACCAGCACAAATAACTACACCTTTTCTCCACAAGCCTACATACAGGCAACACATCCCCACCCCAGACATCCCAAGCAGACTATGTGTGGTCAAGAACACTGCAACTCACCTGGCCCCGGGAGCCGCCACCTCGCAGTAAAGGATTTTTTAGAGGCTGTCTCATGAATCGGTGATCCCTTTTGTCTGGGCCACCAACACAGTAGAACTTTCTCTCTCCCATCTTTATTCTCCAGAGTTTCCTGTTACTCTCTTTTTCCCTCTAGTTATTTGGAAACTAAGTTCTTTGTTTTCTCTGAGAAAATGGTGAGAATTACTCAGTATTCCATATTAACACAGAAGGGAAAAAAAAGCATTATCTGGGCAACATCCTCTAGGGTTTACACCTCTCCAGAGCAGCACCGCACCAGCCCGCTCTGGTTCTTCTTCTATGGTTGCCAGTCCTCCACCACTCTGTGGTTCCCAGGCACCAGACAAGCCCTCCACACACGGGCCAGCCTGGAGATTTTTATGGTGCCTCCGGTCCTCCCACAGACTCCTCCCACACCCCCACACACCCCCCACACACCCCCCCAGGTTTTTTTAATT
>JANIMW010207463.1:0-10161 GCA_024582635.1 Todiramphus saurophagus | reverse complement strand
CCGTGGAGCTGTGGTGCTGAGGGACAGGGGGCAGTGGTGCCCTGGCACTGCTGGGGGTGGTTGGGCTCCATGAGCTGGAAGGTCATTCCCAACCAAAACGATTCTGTGATTCTACTGTAGCACAGTCAAGGGCAAGACACCGTGAGGGGAAGGAAACGTGGCAATTTCTTGTGCCCTCCAAGAGCCAGCAAGTAATTTCCCATAAGCTTTCTCAAAAAGGAGAGAAAATTGGGTGAAAGCTGTTGGGTGGAAGGGTATCTTTCTGCAGGGGCAGGTTATACAAGGTTCATCTAATTTTCAGGAGAGTCAGCAGCTAGAGAGGCTGCCTCTGGAACAGAGCGACCCGCATTGCAGACAGGGCTACGTGACAGCCGGAGCCGGCGTTGCGGAGAGCCGGGGAAAAGCGGCTTTCAGCTGGCACCAGTTCTGGTGAGGTCTGCACCGAAAGCCACGGTCCCCGGTAGCGGATGAACTGCGGGGGCCCACCAGAAACCGCTATCGCTGCGTGAGCCAAGGCAGGGGGAACGTGCCTGCCCACACACCGTGGGCTCTAGCGTGCCGGGCCGGCACCTCAACCAGCTTGGCTGCGCTCTGGGGCGCGCCAGGGCTCCATTGGCCAGGGCAACTCTGGTCTCAAGATGTTATGGAGTTTAAGAAAACAGAGCAACGCGTTCTGAAGAGCACGGGCACAAGTACGAGGTGAGAGGACAAACCCACCCTTAGGGAGGGAGGGTAGGACTCTATGGTGGCACACAATAACGGGTGCTACAGTTTTAAGCTAATCCCGTCGTACCGGCCATCTCCATGGGCTTGAAGACGGGCTGCGACTCAAAGCGCAGGTCTCTGTCGTCCATCGGCCAGGAGTCGTTGCGATCAAGAAATTCTTTGTAAGACAGCTTTTCATCCATGATTTCTCCTGGGAATACTGAAACAGAAGAAAATGACACAGTCAGAAGTGAAACGTTCAGCTAAAATACTTGAAACAGATTACTGCGTGGTGTGACATCCAGAGGCCAACAGACAGCACGAGCTGTTGGCCAACCCTGAGACTAGGAATACTCAGATTTTACTGCTTTGATCCAGCTCCTTGACTAGAAGAAGGAGAAAAATGGGAATTTCTGCATCCTGATGCAGATGTAAGATCAAGGATAGACTCACATATCAGTGCTGCCCTGTCTTGAAGTGCTGGACAACTCACAGTAGCTCCTCACGCTCCTCTTCACGGGGATTTCTCATTCACGTATGAGATGGAACAACCCTTGGACCCTGAACTAAAGCTTCCAAGTCTGGCAGCACAGAAATGCTGAACACAATTTGCTCACCAGGTCACAGCGGGGAGGAGGGAAACCAAAGCCTCTTCCTCTCCTGCCCAGGTATCGATTCTGAGCATATCTACAGAGCTGTTCGTACCACCACCAACACAGTCCCTACAGGATGGGCTCACTCTATTTTACTAGGAAGAGAAACTCCAAATCGTGTCAGTGTATAATTTTCCCCTAAATACCTCAAAGGCCTTTTTTTACGTATCTTTATATTTCTCACACAAGCCCGATCCTCCCCCAGTTTACCATAAAGCCAGCTCTCGCAACACATCAGCACACTGGAGCCTGACGGTTCATCTCTGACCAAGGAAAATGTTCATCTTTCTTCGCTGGCCTCTGTTAAAAACAACTGCACCGAGACCAAAGGCCTCCAGCAATTTCAGATGGTAGAGTCAAGCATTTTATTACCGAAGCCTTGGCAGGCACCTTTCACAGCCCCCCAGAAAAAAAGCACAGAAATAAAGAAGTTAAGACTCCATAAAACTATTTCACTAAGGTTTGTCACAAGGAATATTGAAAATATATTCAGCTCAGCCTTTCCCTGAAGTCCTTCCAGTTGGAAGATGTTCAGGAAAGCAAAGCAAGAAAGCTCAGCTGTGAGCTGAGCCACCCTCCAGCAGCAGCACTAGGACACACCGTGGGCTCTCCTCTTCGTCTTCCATGCTCGGTTTTAATTTTTAACTACATCTCCGCTTCGCTCCAGCCTATTCCCTTCTCCCAGTGTGGCACCTTGGGATGAACTGGTGCATAAGCAAGACCCTGTAGCACCCTGGCCACGAAACGCTGGCAGCAGCCCCGGCTGCACCAACACCTTCACAAACAAGGGGATCTCACCTCTGCCCTGGGAGGCTTTCAAAGACACTTCCAGATTCTGCAGTTGTACAAAAGAAACAAAAACACGAGTCCTGAAGTTTTCAAGTATGACCAAGGCAGTGGAAAGGCTCAGAGCAAATACCCAAACTCACAGCTTTTCAGCTTCATTTTACGGAGACCTGGATGTGTCAACTGTTCCATCAACAACACTGACCTTCAAACTGATTTCCAGTTCCTTCTGGAAAGAAACGCCAAAAAAATACTCACACAAACGCCTTCTCTCAGCCCCTAATGCAACATTCTACATTCTCCTGACGATACATCTCCTTATGCTTTTAATATTTCTGCCTCCACTTAGGCTAACGTGATACTACTTGCAAGCCTGGGGCTCGGTGGAGGCAGAAGGCCCAGCGAAGGCAGAGGGCTCGATGAAGGCAGACGGCCCAGAGAAGGCAGACGGCCCAGAGAAGGCAGAAGGCCCAGAGAAGGCAGATGGCCCAGAGAAGGCAGAAGGCCCAGCCGGCCCCGGCCTGCACGGAAACACTGCTCCTCAGCATCCGGCTCCACAGCTTGGTGCCGCGCGGCGACCCCGGGGTCTAAGCCCTGCCAGGTCAGGGCCGTGCGGCCGCCCGCACATTCCTATTTCGGGCCGTTAACCGCAGCACACTTCAGTGGGGGCCTCGCAGATAATCCCCAGGAAGGGAGGAGAGTTAATGAGCTTTGGGTCCCTTTTATGCGGGGCGGGGACCGGGCCAGTGCTTCTCTACCCAAAGGGAGAGGAAGGCAGCGATGCCGTCAGCAGGTTGCAGAGACAGCAGCTCGGCTCCCTTGGCTCTCCGAGCCCCACGGCCATCGGCCTGTCCTCCTGCTTCGTCCCCAGCCCTGCTCAAGCAGAGGAGCTCCCAGCTCCCACAGTGACCCGAACGGGGACATCCCAGCTGCGCTCCACTTCCAGAGGAGCTCAGAAATGTGGTACCAGGCGTGCTGGGGATGCAGTGAGCAAAAGGGAACTGGATCTTCCAAGGGAAACAAGACTGCTCGTGGCACTAGCGGTTGAACTTGGGTGTCCCACGAGAGAGAAGCGAAGAAAGATGGCCCTGGAAAGATGCTTTTCCCCAGTGAAATTCAGGGAACGCCACGCAGCAGCTCTAGGCTGGGTACTGACACACCGCAACGAGACCCACACTAATTCTGGGCAGCCACGTGATGCTTGAACAGAAATTCATGACTGTAGAAGAGATCCTGGTCAGATCCTGACCCAGCTAAAGAGAAACCAAACATGTTTGGTTTTTTATCCTTATATGCACTCTGTGAGCCAGAGAATGGGACTGCAAAGTATAATTTGAGTAAACACGAGATCTTCTACGAGGTCATTTCTGTGTAAACAGCACCAAAAGAAAGCACTGGAGAGCTGCTGTTGAATAAATTCAGCATCTGACCATCAGCAGAGCTATTCCTACCTCTCGGGCTCCAACCCCACAGATGCTACAAGCGTCCTCGAGCGGTGCCGCCTTGGCAAGCGGACGCTGCTTTGCTGCCAGTGGCTTTTAGCTATTATTCTGCTAAACGACTACATTTGACATGGATGACTTCAACAAAGAGGATACAGAAGCTTCCCAGGCCGAGCTTTCTGGCAGCCCTGGAGAACGGTGGGCAAGGAGGAAGCGGGGAAGGTGGCACACGAAGGAATAACCCCCTCGGGTGCGGCAGCAAAATCAGCCTAGGCAAAGCCGGCTGATCTCAGAGGCCAGGGGCAGCTTAAAGGCTGACAACTGAAGCAGGAAATATTTTTATTAAGACAGACAACGATCGTTTAGCTTTGCAAAGTACTGGGAAGATGAAGTGGCACTACATGTGTCAAGAGACGTTATTATTTACGATTATTTTATTTGTGGCGCAGAGTAGCAAGGGATTTAATTATATTCTACCGTAAATTCTTCTGGACAGGAGCCTGTCATTCGTTTGTCTATAAGACTCCATTTAAAGGAAAAAATAACAGAGACTGGAAATGTCCTTGTCAGGGTGAGGAAGAGGCCCGGGAACAGTGAAGAAAATTTGGCATGAACCTTCTCAAAGATGACTTTGACTGACTTTTGTATCGGCCCCACGCTAGGTCAGACCTAGAGAACACATCGATTGAACTTTAACTATTTTAACTCAATCTGTTAGTACTCCACCAGAAAGACATGTTGGCAAACTGCTATTATTAATCGGTCTCGGGGGGGGGGAGGAACACAAAATGAGGGTCACAACAGGTAAAGCAGAGGGAAAACCTCCTTTTTTTTTTTTAGTAGACAGGTTGTATTCGTGCCCTTAAATAAAGAGGAGGGGAACATCCCTCAGATGCTTGCCTGGCTGGAAAAGGAACGGGCAGGACAGTAGGCAGCCAACAAAAAGAAGTATAAAGGGAAAGGTTTACATGTGACATCAGAAGAAATCAAAGCCCTGTAATAGTTGAGCAAAACTCTACTGAAATTTGCAGACCCTTAGTTCCAGCCAAAGCCCCAAAACCCGATGAAAGAGGCGTTGTAAACACACAGCCTGCACATGATCTACAAACAAAGGACATAAAAGCAAACAAAAATGACCAGCCAAACTCTTACGCCTACCAGTCCCGAACATGCCCATTAAGATGTAGCAGTAAATAATGTACCCAACTCAAAATGTAAATTGGACAGACCCCAGAAACCTGGACAGGAAATTCAGCCAGTGTTAAACTGGCTGACAGTTGCAAATCCAGTCATGACCGTTGATAATAGAAACCAATGCAGGATTACAGCTCACAAAGTCTTGCTTAAAGAGCGCCAACAAAAAAATACCATTGACAACATACTTACAAAGCAAGCTGGCTTCTGAAAGAAAAAATAGGGATCCCATGCAAGTAGCTCCTTCCCTGAACCGATCCCACAGCAGGTTCCGGAGCAAGAGCACAGAACATTTAGCAGGGCTGCTGACGGTGCTGGTTGGTTTGTTTGATCATCAGCACGGGCACACGAGCCAATTCAGAGGCTAATCCATACAAAAGAGCACTTCTGGCAACCTACGGCACGGGCAGCCTGCGGGGCTCAGACTTCCAGAAGACAACAACAAACTGTGGACCCTCCAAGGTGCAGGACATCGCAGGGTGAACTTCCAGCAAGGAGGACTCTTGGGAGAGGATTACCATCATAAAGCCTTTTCGCTGCAGGAGATGCTAATCTGGATAGGTCACTGAGCAGCTCTCTGGCTAGAGGTTAAGTATCTTCAAAATAAATGAGTCTGCAGCCAGGAGATGTCCCTGGCAGCACCAAGCCAAGCACACAGAAAAAGAGAAGCTTAAGAGCTTCGTTCCTATAGCTGATCTTAAAGCTAATTTGCCCTGATCACAGCACTGGTCCAGGATCTTAAATGGACACCCAGTTAGCCTTGCTGAAATCCCCACCTCGGACCGGAAGCTTCACCGGTGGGCAGAACAAGCCATGCCCTGCGAGAAATGTTCTGCCATCTTCAGGGCCACAACAGCCCCCAGCCCCTCTGCGGGGCTGGGTACGCTGCTGCCTGCAGAGGAGCTTTAGGAAGCGTGGGTAGAAGGCAGGGGGGCAGAAACAGGCAGGTTTTTGTATTCTGCCTGAGGTTCTGAGCCAGGGGGCTGGCACTTGGTTCCTGTGCGAGGTTCTGCTATGGTCAGCGATCTGCTTCCCAGAGTCTGGATGCAGGAGATACTTGCTGGTGTGTCCTCTCTGCCATCGTCACGCCCTGCCTTCATGTGCCACCCCACGGCACGATGTAGGACGGGATGACATGGGGGACAGCCGGTAAAAGACCCTCTGGGCAGCCGAGACGTTGGGGTTCTCCTCCTTCCTGCAGTCGGGACGTTGCTGAGGGGAAGCGACAGCGAAGCTTCGCCCCAAGGTGACTCAGCACCTCCTCCAAGGCGCTCAGCACTCCTGCTGCGCACGCCGGCTTCGCACCTCGCACCGGCACCTCCCCGACGCTTTATACCAGCTTTATTGTTTTGTAAGAGAGAATGCCGTCGAGTTCAGAGCGAAGGGTCTTAAAGTCACTGTAAAGTCACTGTAAATGAGTGTAACAGAGAAGCTTCGCTAATCCCCAGCACGGAAGGGATAAACAGACAAACAACAACATGGAAAAGTACCCGGAGCAGCCTACCAACGGAGCTCTGTGTGGTTTGATCCAAGAGGGTAAGAGCTCAAGATGCGAAGTTTTTGCATTTAATAAATACAAAGAAGCATGAAGCTAGCAGCCTTGGTGGAGGAGAACTTATCCAAAGCACAGCTATCAAACCGGCTACCTTCTGCCCAGTGACCTTCTTCTTGTCCAACTGAAATACAGGAAACTCCATCTAAACTTCCCCCCCCCCAGATAAAAGTCTCTGGGAAATGGAACACTGACAGGTCACCCTGAGAGGCTGTGGAGCCTCTGTCCTTGGAGGTAACTCAAAACCCAGCTGGGCAGAGCCTCAGCAGCCTGCTCTGGTTTCCCTGCTCTGAGCGAGGGTGTTGGACCCAAGATGTCAGAGGTCCCTTCCAGCCTCCCAAGCCCTTACAGGCACTTCAGATGCTGCCTTTGGAGAAAAGTAATTCTGTCCTCGCAGAAGATAAAGGCTTAACTACCAGGAGCCAGCATTGAAACCAAATCTGGCTCAGATTACTCTAAATACTGTAATTTGCTGCAATAAGAAGCAAATTAAAATCCACCATCGAGCTGGATTGGCAAAAGAAGATCAGGAACACATTACAGGCTCTCAAGAAACCACAGGGCATTTCCCATGGTGCTGACAAGCGGAGAAACATTTCATTGCTTTCCTCCATGCTGTTACGTAACCCGGAGGCTGAAGCAGCTCGGTGCGTACGGCTGTCAGAACCAGCCCCTCCTAACTGGAAAGATGCAAAGTCAGTAACTTTTAAAGTTCAACTCAAGGGTCGCGTTCTGCCTTTTTAAAAAGAAAAACAATCCGTGAGGGGAAAAAAACCCTAAAATGCAATTGTTGCAGTTCCTTGTATAGCTTTTTTCCTTACTTATTCTCCCCAAAGAGACGTTTCTTCAGCAGAGACTGCGTCACGAGCAACTGAAAGCAAGAACCAGAGAGGCAGGGAATGCTCCCCTCCCACCCTCAGCTCTAATCGCTTGACAAGCGGTGCTTGTTCTCGGGCTTCCACTTCCCCCTGGGAATGTCAGATGCTCAGGAAGTGAGTAATCTGTTATCACATCCCAGGCGTTACTGGAGAAGCCTGGCAGACCGCTGACAACGCTCCGGATGGTTTCCACCAGATCCTCTCGTTCCAGTCCTCCACGTAGGACCGCACTCAACAGACTCTAGATGTTTTCAGAACAAAGGCACTTGAAGAACTATTGGGAAACGAAAGTCTCTCTAAAGACTTGTTTCCAGAGCGTTGTCATAGGCGCACAGAAACAAAACAGCTCTACCGAGGAGACTTCTTCCACCCATCAGGCTTCTTCCACCCAACAAATGTTGCTCTGAGCAGGTCTCCATTCAGTGACTTAAGAGACCGATGCTCGTGCTGTCTGCAGGAAGGTTCCACGGGACTGCTGCCCGTCTGCCCAGGCCCTTTAAAGCTTCAGACACTTGAAGCACAGTTGAATGGTTTTCCTTGTAGCTATTCTTGGGCTGTTTATTTGGTTTTTCCTAACTGAGGTTTTGGAGAGCCAAGCAGCACCACTCAGTCAGCGTTACTGCTTTGCTTGCGGTTCCTTCCTAAAGCGGAGGGTGTTCTGCAGATACCTGGTAGCGAATACTGCGACCCAAAGCCAGGCAAAAACCCCTCCGACCTGTTCAACGGGCCCAACACGAGATGCAGACGGCATAAAAGAACACCTCGACATGTAGAAACCCCAGAGCAACTCCAAGGTTGAGTCAGCTAAATCATTCCTCTCTTCCCTGGCCTTGGATGCAGGCTCCTAACTGAGGAGCAGAATGTGCAGGAAGGTTTCTGGCCATCTCGAGCCGGCCTTGCCTGAAATTTAGGAAGATGAAAAAAAGCAGAATACTGAGGCAAGAGAGTTCCAGCACAGGAACCGCTGGCTCCTTGTGACGGGAATATGAGGAGCATCCAAAACCCCATTTGCTGGCACTGCAGGAGAGCCCAGGAGATGTGAGGACCGCACGTGAGGTGGTGGATGGAGCCTCACCTTCCACTCTGCCAGCCTGGCCCGAGCTCCGGAGCACAGAGACCTCCCGAACACGCGGGGCTGCGAGCGAGGAGAGAATGGTCACGAGGGAGAAAAGTTCTGTGGGGAAGTTTGTGGTCGGGAAGACGGCCGCTCCGCGCTCAGTGCCACCCCGAGCAGGTGGAGCGTGTGTCTCCCGCTGCCACCGCGCCGCAGTGACGCCGCAGTGACACTGCAGTTTCCAGCGGGGAGCCGTGACCCGAGTGCTGTCAGTCCGCATCGTGAGCCGGAAAAAGTGATTTCCCCCGAAAGGGCTGTTACCAAATTTAAACAGCTTTGGACCGGCTCGGGCGACGCTCCAGTTCAAATCCAGGATTAGAACTTCTTCCAGCGGGGCAGGGGAGAGGCCGGGGCAGCATCTCGGCCCGGGCAGCCGCACATTTTGAGAAGACCGACCGTGCTGCAGGTTAATCCAGGCTGAAAAAGTTGCACGGCGCTGCAGAAGTCTTTGAGAAGAGCAGAGGCAGCAGCACGGAAGCAGCTCAAGGATTTGCTCAGCAAAGGTCAGCACTGAACTTAGCGCTCGAGCCTTTCCAACATGGATAGAGAGGGGTGTGAATTGCTACCCTGGGGAGGTGCAGCCTTTTCAAGAAGACCAGTTTGGGATTCCTTTTCCTCGAGGGAAACTGAAATAGTCTCTGGAACAGGGACATGGGTCTCCCTTAAGCCTCTGGAGATGTTTTCTCATCCTTCCCTACACCCACAGCACCAAAGTGACACACTAGATCCCCAGACACCCAAGTCAGAAGTTTGGAAAATGAGCAGGACCTGCAGATGGTGGTAACATCCAAGCCCTGACCTTGAGACATGTGCTGCAAGGTACCTCTCAGGTGCACGGTGACTTGGTGGAGGAGAGGACTGCTCAGCAGAAGAGGCCCAGGAACAACCTGCAGTCCAGCCAAGATGATGGGTCACTCCCTGGGACGGGGACCTTCTAGGGAACACGAAGCTGCAGGCTGGGTGGGGGCCAAGAGCTGCAGAGGGTTCAGGCCACCGTGAACTCTGAAGAGCAGCTGGTGCCCAAGCTTCTGCCGTTCTGCGAGTAGGACTGAGGCTTTCAAAGCACAGTGCCCCCCGCTCCTGGGAAATCCAAGACCCAGAGCGTGGATTCTAAAAGAAAAAAATGCTTAAAGGAAAAACCCCAAAGGAAATATCCCCCACCTACCATCTGCTGCTGATTTGGTAACTTGTGTTGAGTAACTCCAACCTTCTCTAAGCTTTATCCTTCTGTACCGAGACCAGACCACGTTTACCCAAACTATCATGAAAAAGAAACCTGCAGATTTCTCTTCAGCGAGACACAAAGTGCTTCTTTATCTTTAAGATCACAAGAGAGCACAGGGTTTCTTCTCATCCCACACCCACACCAGACAGACTGACCCATTACTGTTCTCTTCGTGAAAGATGTTTTGGATTTGAGACGTCTCTTCACGGGTCAGCTAAACATCTCACATTCCCCACGTCCCCAGACTTCTTCCATTTGCCTGCTCGACAGACAGTGGGCAGAGCTACCCAGCCAAGTCATCATCGAAAGCAACTGGAGCAGAATAACCACCTCTCCCCCCTCGCACACAGCGCTCCTGCAAGGGCACAGAGCTGCTTTCCTTCCTCTGCTGAGCCACAGTTCAGCCGTCATCGGCAGCAATTCCCAGGCCTTCTCCTGACAGCCTCCAAGTGCTTTCCTGCTGAGTTCTTTCTTCAAATATCATTAAGGCCAGAGAAGAAAGTAAGTATGAGCACTTGCAGTCCCTATGGAATGACCAGAGAGAAGGAGAAATTGTTGGTGTGAGGGTGGTGAGAGGCTGTGCCAGGCTGCCCAGAGAGGTGGTGGCTGCCC
>JANIMW010207462.1:0-10169 GCA_024582635.1 Todiramphus saurophagus | reverse complement strand
TGAGCGCAGGCAGGGACAGGCCATGGGCCCTGCTGGGACACAGCTGCCTCCACAACAGCAGCTCCATCACACCAGGGATCTCCTCAGGGTAGTGTCTGAAAGCTTCAGTCTTGCTTCAAATTTTCTCTCAAGAACAAGCTGAATAAATGTCCTGTTAACACCCGTGAACAGCTACAGAGTTGTGAGTGTGTGGAGTGGGGGTGGGTGGGTAGCAGTGTCCTCACACGGCCAGACATCCTCAGTCATGTTCAAAGGACCAGTACAGCAGGGTCTGGTCTGTGACCTTCTGTGGTGGACACACCAGGGTAACATTCACAGACCAGGCTATTACAAGCATCATACCAGGGGATCTCCTCAGACAGTTCCTGAATGTTTCCGTCTTCTTTCAAAATTGTTCTCAAGAACATCCTGGTTGGATTGTCCAAGGCAGAGGGCATGATGGGTGTCTTGTGCTGGGGCTGAAGGCAGGTGTGCAGGCAGAGGTGGGCAGGGCTGTCCTTGCCAGCGGGGTCCCTGCAGCCCAGTGGCTGTGCGCTGGGGCAGGGACTCTGCCGCCTGGGAGGCTCAGCTCTCAGCCTTCCTGGGGAGCTCCCCATGGAGAATCTGTGGGGCGAAGCTGCGGGTGGAAGGCGCCACCTGTGGCAGGTCCTACTCCTGTTGAGAAGGTGCTGGGTGGGTCACTTTGCTCACAGCTTATCCTACCTCTGAGCATTTCCAAGGGAACTTTCAAGAAGAACATCAAGGCAGCATTTTCTTATAAAGGAAGGAGTCTCTGCTTTTAATTTTTATCTTCTTGCTGGGCTGGGTGGGCAGCATCAGACTGGATTTTTTTCTCTGCCCTGAACAGGACACTGAGACCTCAGTTCTTGTTAGGACTTGTCTGATCTGCTCCTGAGCCCCTGCACACCAAGAGCTGCCCCTTGGCCATGTCCTTCTGCTGGGAATTGTCTGCATGTCAGAACTGAGCACAGAGCCAGTGGGATGGGCTCTGGGAACAGTGACAGGGAGCAGACCTGGGCACAGAGAAGCAGCTCCTGGCAGGGACAGCTCCAGGCAGCAGAGACTGGGGCCGGGAGTGGGGAAGCTGCAAACAAGTCATGGGGGCAGCTGCCTTCAGGCAGCTCTCTTGGGGTCCTTCTCTGGATGTGTCTTCTGGGCACTGGCTTCTGGGCCATGAACTGACTCTCTTTTGAGACCACCTCATCTCCTGACCCCTGACTCTCTGCTCAGCTGCACCTGCAGAGCTTGTGAGCTCCCCCCAGCAAAACCCAGCTCTCCTGTAGGATGCTGGGAGCACTGAGCCTGTCCTTGGGGGTGGGCACTCTGCTCCCAGAGCCTTTTGCTTCTCTGTGTAAGGGACCGTGTCCTGCTCTGGATGTCCCAGCTGGAGCTCTGGGCAGGGACAGAGAAATGTTCACAGAGCTACCCTTGGAAACAGCTGCCCTGCTCTTGCCAGGACCCTTCATATATTTTGTCATAAAAATAAGCGTTTCGACTCCTAAAAAGAACACTGCCCAGGTGGACCTCTTATCCATATGGATCCAGCGCCCCTGCAATAGATGCAATACAGACCATTATATATCTGAGATCCCATCACTTTTATCCTGTGTGGACATGGACATCAGCTGGACCTGGTCTTTCCAGTGCTGATCTCTCCTCACTTCTGCACTGTCCTCTCTGCCCTTGCAATGGTGGAAGCCCTAATGGCTCCTGTAACTTGTCACAGTCCTGTTGTCTGTGAAGCAGAACCCTTTTGGCTGCAGGCAGGAGCAGGCTACGGGACCCACTGTGTCACATCTTGCCTCCGTGCACAGATCGCCAGCAGGGCCAGAAGGCTGGACACCTCTTCCAAAGCTCTTGTCAGGAACACACCCAAGGAGCTCCTCCCTCAAAAGCTCTTTGATCTTTGGGCATTCTCAGTGGATTCAGGAGGACAAGCTGAGAGTGTCAGGGGGATGTGTTTGAGACCAAGTGCTGGACAAAGACCTCCCTTGTTGGTTGCACATGTCCATGCAGACAGCAATTGCTGTCTTTGATTGATCTGCCTGGCACCATCCCTCCAGCAGCAGAGCTAATGGCAGACGTCATCCTGGGGAGGAACTTGGAACTGCCTGGAGAGCTCAGGGGACCTCCAGGGACAGTGGGTGAGGCTGGGTGGGCATTGAGTGGCACCTCCTAAAATGAATCACCAACCAAGGTGGACTTCACCAGAGGCAAAGACAACCCTAAGTACTCCGTGGGCTAATGAGGAGGGCCCTGCAATGCCAGGAGGGACTGGAGTGGCCAGCAGGCAAATGGACACCAGACTTGAGAGAGCCCATGGTCTGGATCTAGTGAAGCCTTCCCCTGTCTTTTGTGCCATTGCAGACATCCCGTGGTCCTGCCCGGCCCCTTCCTTGGCCCTTGAGCCATCAAAGGAAGATGGCAAGAGCCTCAGAGCAGTGAACCCTGTCTGTCTAGGTCTAACTCCCACTCCCACCAGCATGGCCTGTTCAGGGTCAGCCCATGGCTCTGGAGCACCGTTGTCCCCTCCCTCTGCAGAGCAGCACCACCAGCTTGGGGCCCTGCAGGGAGCATGGGGAGCGAGCTGGGAATGGTTGGCCAGGCCAGCATGGACACACTGACCTGGGAAAGGCTCTCTGGGGAGCAGGGATGGCTCTGGAGAAGAGCAAGGAGCATTTCTGTGACTACAGGAGGACTCCCTGAGCAGGAGAAAGCTCTTTCTGCAGGCATCAGGGCAGGGCAGCTGCACTGTACCCTGCCCAGGACTCTGGTGCTGGCCTGGGCAGAGGGACTGGCACTGAGGGGCACAGGCCATCAGGGGGGACATCTCCTGGACCTGAGAGCCTAAGTCACTGGTTTAGATCAATGAGCATTTGATGTGCATCACTCCACCTGTGACAGCAGTAACAAGTCGTGTCCCACGCCCTTTTTTGGTTGTGAGTCTTTGATGAAGGATCAGCTCAGGCACCATCTTCTGGCCCTGGCCACCAATGCAGGACTGTGGACAGGCCTCTGCTTCCCAGTTCCACCAGCACAGGCTGGGCAGAGGTGGCCACCAGCTTTACCAGTCTGGGGCAGAAACAGTCCCTGGAGATGCCAGGGACTGAATTGAGCACCTCCAACATGTGAAGTGGTTGTTCTTCCACTGAGCTACATGCCCTTGACACCAGCCAGCAGGAGAGAGACTCCGTTCCCATGATGTGTCTATGTCCTGGTTTGAGTGAAAACAGAACTAATTCTGTTCAGTAATTTTACTTTTCAGCTCAGTTCTTCTAACTCCCTGCACTGTCTGCAGTCAGCAGCCTGTTCTCACAGACAGTGTCTGCCTCTGGCAGTGAGAACACCCCATGGTTAGGGTTACTACCAAGGGTTGGGGTGCAGACCAAGGCCACTGCTGGGTCTTGTGTACCACATTGAGGGTTTCAGAAAAGTGAAATGCCGCACATGCAGGAAGGAGCGGCCAGGACATGTGACCCTAAACTGACCAATGAGAGATTCCATCCCATAGACATCATATTTGGTATAAAGCTGAGGAATCTGAAGGATTTTTGTGTCTCTTCTCCCATCTTGGCCTGCTTTGCCAGCTTCGCTCAGCTTGGCTTAGGTCCTCTTTCGGTTCCTTCCTCGCAGCACCCAGGGATGACTCAGTCCGTTCTGCCTTCAATCCCAGTCTGTTCCTGAAGCTGGTACCAGAATCCAGCTCCTGAACAGCTCCCATCTACTGCAGGGCCCAGTCTGGGACTCCCCCGGTGACTTCTCCACAGCATCAGTGGTGATGGGGATGGAATTCCTATCGGGGGGTTGGGATCCATACTGGATTTGTATTTATTTGTATATACTCTCTCTATATATATATACACATATTTACATTATTATTTTCATTTTCATTCAAGCTGTTCCAGTTCCTTCTCTAATGGCTGAGTCTCCCTCATTCCCTTCCTCTTCCCCTCTGGGGAGGTAGGGGGGTTAACAGAGAGTATCTGATATAGCTCTAAGGGGCCACCCTGACCCTAAACTGTGACAACCTGTGACATGAAAAACCCCTTCACAAAACAGGTCCCTGCTCCTTCTCCATCTCCTGATCCTCCATCTATGACATCAGAAACCCCTCCACCAGCTGGGTCCCTCATCCTCGTCATCCACCTGCTCATCCACCTGTGGCATCAGAAAGTCCTGCTCCAGCCAGGGGGCTCCTCCTGTTCTGTCCACTATGCATCCATCTCTGACATCACAGAACCTTGTAAAAGCTGGGACCTGGTCCTTGCTCATCTCCTACACATCCGCCTCTGACATAACAAACACCTGCAAAAGACAGGGACCTGCCCCTGGTCCAACACCTACCAACCTAATTGTGACATCACACACCCTGCACAAGCCACGGATCACCTCTTACCCCATGTCCTATCAGTCCACCAGTCACATCATAGAAACTTCCACAAACCAGGTCCTTGCTCCTGCAGCATCTCTTTCTTAGACATCTATGACATCACAATTCCCTGGACAGCCAGCGCCCTGCCCCTGCCTTGTCTCCTACTCAAACACGTGGGACATCACAAAGCCCGGCACCAGCCAGGCACCTTCTGCTCTCCCATCTCCTACTCATTGAGATGTGACATCAAAAACCCCTGCGCAAGCCAAAGTTCTGTTCCTTTCTCATCTCCTACTCCTCCACCTGTGACATCACGAATGCCTGCACATCACAGGTCCCTGACCCATCTCCTACTCATCGAAATGTGAAATCAAAAACCCCTGCACAAGCCAGTGACTTCTCCTTCCCATCTGCTACTCATCCACCTGTGACATCACAAATCCCTGTACAAGACAGAGGCTCCTTTTGCGCCATGTCCTATCAATCCACCTGTGACATCACAGAACCTTGCACAAGCCAGGTCATTGCTCCTGCCCCATGTCATACTCAGCCCTGACATTACAAACCCCTGCGCAAGACGGGTCCTGCTCCTTCCTCCTCTCCTGCTCATCCACCTTGTCATCACAAACCCTCGCACCAGCCAGGCATCTTCTGCTGCCTCATCTCCTACTCATTCCCTTCTGACATGAGTCAGATTAGGATGCTGAGGAAGCTGGCAGAAGAACTGGCTAAGCTACTCTCCATCATTTATCACCAGTCCTGGCTAACTGGGAATGTCCCAGATGACTGGAGGTTGGCCAGTGTGACTCCCATCCACAGGAAGGGCCAGAAGGAGGATCAGGGGAACTATAGGCCTGTCAGCCTGACCTCGGTGCCTGGCAAGGTTATGGAGTGGTTCATCCTGAGTGCCATCAAGCAACATATAGAAGACAACCAGGCGATCAGGCCAAGCCAACATGGGTTTAGGAAAGGAAGGTCCTGCCTGACCAATCTCATCTCCTTCTATGACTGGGTGACCCACCTAATGGATGAGAGGAAGGCTGTGCCTGTGGTTTACCTCGACTTCAGCAAAGCCTTTAACACAGTCTCCCACAGCATCCTCCTGGAAAAGCTGGCAGCCCATGGCTTGGGCAGGTGCACCCTTCTTTGCTGGGTTAAAAACAGGTCGGATGGCCAGGCCCAGACAGTGGTGGTGAACGGTGCTGCATCCAGTTGTCATCCGGTGACCAGTGGTGTTCCCCAGGGATCAGTACTGGGCCCAGTCCTATTCAACATCTTTATTGATGACCTGGATGTGGGGATTGAGTCTACCCTCAGTAAATTTGCGGATGACACCAAACTGGGAGGGTGTGTCAATCTGCCAGAGGGTAGGAAGATGCTGCAGATGGACCTGGACAGGCTGGGTCAATGGGCTGAGGCCAACGGTATGAGGATCAAGAGGACCGAGTGCGGGGTCCTACACTTTGTCAACAATAACCCCATGCAGAGCTACAGAATGGGGGAGAAGTGGCTGGAGAACGGCCTTTTGGAGAGAGACCTGAGAGTGCTGGGTGACAGCCGGATGAACATGAGCCAGCAGTGTGTCCAGGTGGCCCGGAAGGCCAATAGCATCCTGGCTTCTATCAGGAATAGTGTGGCCAGCAGGAGAATGGATGTGATTCTCCCCTTGTACTCAGCACTGGTGAGGCCTCACCTCGAGTACTGGGCACAGTTCTGGGCCCCTCGCTTCCGGAAGGACATTGAGGTGCTGGAGCGGGTCCAGAGGAGATCAGCGAGGCTGGGGGAGGGACTAGATGGAAAGTTTTATGAGGAGAGGTTGAGGGAGCTGGGGTTGTTTAGCCTGGAGAAGAGGAGACTCAGGAGGCCCTTCTTGCTCTTTACAGCTCCCTGAAGGGAGGGTGTAGTCAGGTCAGGGTCGGTCTTTTCTCCCAGGCAGCCAGTGACAGAAGGAGAGGGCATGGCCTGAAGCTGCACCAGGGGAGGTTTTGGTTGGATATCAGGACGCACTTCCTGACAGAGAGTGTGATCAGCCATTGGAATGGACTGCCCAGAGAGGTGGTGGAGTCACCATCCCTGGAGCTGTTTAAAGAAAGGCTGGATGTGGCACTTAGTGCAATGGTCTGGCTGATGTGATGGTGTTAGGCCCTGGGCCAGACTTGTTGATCTCAGAGGTCTTTCCCAACCTCAGTAATTCTGTGATTCTGTTAGGAGCACGGTCCTGTCTTGAGCAGAGTTTTGTGACGTCACAGCTCCATGATAAGGATATGGGGCATGTCCAGGACATGGTTTGTGCTGGGGGTTGTGATGTCACAGATGGTTGAGTTGGAGATGGGACAGGAAAACTCCCCTCTTTTTTGGGGAGGAATGTGACCTCATGATCTCCATGAGTAGGAGATGGGTCAGGAACCTGTTTGTTGCAGTCTTTGAGATGTCACAGATGAATGAGTTGGAGAAAGGGCAGAAGAAGGCCCCTGCCTTGTGCAGGGGTTTCTGCTGTCTCAGGTGTATTAGTGGGACATGGTCATAAGCAGGCCCCTGGATTGTTTAGTGTTTTGTGAGGACACAGATGGATGCACAGGACTTGGGGCAGAAGCCAGGTCCTTGCTTGAGCAGGCGTTTTTGATGTCACAGCTCCATGATTAGGATTGAGGCAGGCCAGGCACATGGTTTTTGCTGGGAGTTGTGATGTTACAGATGGTGAATAGGAGATGGGACAGGAGAACTCCTCTGTTTTTTGGGTGGTTTATGAGGTTACAGCTCCATGGGTGAGGGGGCAAGGACCTGCTAAGTGCAGGTGTTTCTGATGGCACATGTGTGTTAGCAGGTGATTGGGCAGGAGCAAAGTCCTGTCTTTTAAAAGGTTTTGTGATGTCCCAGGTG
Organism: Todiramphus saurophagus; assembly: GCA_024582635.1. Taxonomy (NCBI): domain Eukaryota; kingdom Metazoa; phylum Chordata; class Aves; order Coraciiformes; family Alcedinidae; genus Todiramphus; species Todiramphus saurophagus. Next base: position 2,917 of record JANIMW010207462.1, on the reverse strand, counting down.
GATGATTAGGAGCTGTGGTAGGAACAGAGACCTGGTTTGTGTAGGGCTTTGTGATGTCACAGGCAGGTCAGTATAAGATGGGGCAGGAGCAGGCACATGGTTAGTCTGGGGCATTGTGATGTCATAGTTATATGAGTAGGAAATGGGGCAGGAGCAGGCCCCCGGCTTTTGCAGGTGTTTGTGTTGTCCCAGGTGGAATCACAGCTATGGAGCAAGAGGAGCACCCTGGCTAGGGAAGGGTTTTCTGATGTCACAGGTAGATGTGGAGGTGATTGCAGCTCAGCAAATCCTTTCCTTTCCTCTCAGAAATCCTCCTGAGACCATGCAGCTGGGTGTCCAGATACAGCACGTGGGCACTGGTGTCACTGAGCTGCATCACTGGGCTGCAGCCTGTAGGGCTGGGACAGGATTCCAGCCCCAGGCGGTGGTGACACAGATGGCAGGGCACTGCTGAGTGGCCTGTGGTAGGGGATGTCAGAAAGGATCTCATTCTCCTACATATTTCCCTACACTTTCAGTCGTCAATAGGGGACTGTCTGGAACAAGAGGAATCAAAGAATGCAGATACCACTTGTTCTTGTGCACCAAAAAATAAATTAGAATTAAAAATAAACAAATAAATAAATAAATAAAAAGGAAGTCTTTTTTCTGCTGTTATTTATTAGAGAAACATTCTCTGTGTGGCTACACTGCTGAAAAGTCTCAGATTAGCCATAGAAATCTGGAAGGCTTAAGGAAAATTAGACCCAAAGACTTGGCCGGTTTGCATTTGAGGGGTTTTTGCATGGTCGATTGGTTTCTCTGTTAATTCTCCCTCTGGTGACAGGTTCCTGAACTGCAGGTACTGCCAGGTTGAACAAGCCTCTTGGAGAAGTGGAAGCAGCAGCAAGCCCCAAGTCTCTGAGGGTGATGGGGGTCCCACTGAGGACCAACACTGACAAAGCCATGGAGGGGAACACTGTTCAGGGCACCTGTCTTGTCTGCCAGAGCTCTTGAAGCTAAATCTTGAAGGCACTGGCTACAAGTGTCCAAGGCACTGTGGAGGTGGCTCTGATGCCATGTAAGCCCTTGGTGCTTGTTTGTCATCAGAATGGACAAGCCCTGACCCCCAGGGCCTGCTAAAGGCGATTGTGTCCCTCACAATCTGCCTGGGACTCTGCCCAGGGCCAGTGTGAGTGTGTGAAGAGCAGAGCTTGCTGCAGTTTCACAAGCCTAGAGGCAAGAAACCCAAACCCAGCTCTACTCTAACCATAACCTAATCCTAAAGCAACTATCAACCCTAATCCAGCCCTATTCCAACTATAACCTAATCCTAACCCAGCCATCGACACTAACCCAGCCTTACCCTAACCATAAATTAATCCTAACTCTCAGCTTTAATCATAACCCTCTCCTTAACTTTACCCTAATTGAACACTAATCCCAACCTAATTCAAGTCTAACCCTACACCAGCCTAACTCTAGCTCCAATTTAAAGTGGAACGACAACCTTAACTATCGCTGCCCTAACATTGATTCTAAACCATCCTGCAAGGCCCACAGCACCTGCGTGATGACATCTGTAAGAGCCCATCAGGCAAGGATTCCTATGGGAAGTGCCTGGGAAAAGAAACAGCCTGGGGCCTGGTGGGAGCACAGCTGGGGTGGGCAGACGGGCACACTGGGATCCCCCTGTCAGTGCTGGCTCAAGGCCTTCTACTTCCTCATGATCCAGAGGCTGTAGGCACCATGGTGGGTCTCTTGAGTTGGACTCTGGGGTCAAAGGAAACATTTCTCAGTTCTCCTAGACGATATTCATTGCTACTCTGCCAGCAGAGAGAGAACAGTCCAGGAGGTTCCTGGAGTGTCTGTGAGATAACTTCTTGATGCAGTTGGTCAGGGAGCCAACCATGGAAGTTGCCCTCCTTGATCTACTGCTCGTGAACAGAGAAATACTTCTTGGAGAAGTCACCGTTGGAGCTTGACTGGGGAATAGCGATCATGAAATGATCGAGTTTTCAGTTACTGGGTAAGTTAGGTGAGGAGTCGGTGAAACCTCCACCTCGGACTTTCAGAGGGCTGACTTTGGTCTACTGAGGATGCTGGTTCGAAGAGTCTAAGCTGTTCTCCACCATTCATTGTTGGTCTTGGCTAACCAGGAAGGTCCTAGATGACTGGAGGTTGGCCAGTGCAACTCCCATCCACAGGAAGGGCCAGAAGGAGGATCAGGGGAACTATAGGCCTGTCAGCCTGACCTCGGTGCCTGGCAAGGTTATGGAGTGGTTCATCCTGAGTGCCATCAAGCAACATATAGAAGACAACCAGGCGATCAGGCCAAGCCAACATGGGTTTAGGAAAGGAAGGTCCTGCCTGACCAATCTCATCTCCTTCTATGACTGGGTGACCCACCTAATGGATGAGGGGAAGGTTGTGGCTGTGGTTTACTTCGACTTCAGCAAAGCCTTTGACACTGTTTCCCATAGCATCCTCCTGGAGAAACTGGCTTTTCATGGCTTGGACCAGCAGACACTTTGTTGGGTCAAATGCTATCTGGATGGCCAGAGGGGCTGGAGCATGTCCAGAGAAGGGCAGAGGATCTGGGGAAATGTCTGGAGAGCAAGTGTGGTGAGATGCATCCAAGGGACACTGGCTTGTTCAGCCTGGAGAAAAGACTCAGGGGAAACCATCTTGGTCTCAACACTCCCTGACAGGATCATAGAATCATAGAATGTCAGGGGTTGGAAGGGACCTAGAAAGATCATCTAGTCCAACCCCCTGCCAGAGCAGGATCACCTATAATAAGTCACACAGGAAGGTGTCCAGGAGGGTTTTGTACGCCTCCAGAGAAGGAGACTCCACAACCCCCCCGGGCAGCCCGTTCCAGGCTCCGTCACCCTCACTGTGAAAAAGTTTTTCCTTATGTTTACCCTAAACCTCT
>JANIMW010207461.1:0-10198 GCA_024582635.1 Todiramphus saurophagus | reverse complement strand
CCCTTCTCTGGCCACGCTCCAGCCCCTCAATGTCCTGCTGGGAGTGAGGGGCCCAAACCTGACCCCAGGATTCCAGGAGCGGCCCCACCAGTGCCCAGTGCAGGGGGACAATCCCTGCCCTGGTCCTGCTGGCCACACTGGTGCTGACACAGCCAGGATGCTGGTGGCTTCTTGTCCCCCTGTGCACACCCTGGCTCATCTTCACCTGCCTCACAACCAACCCCCCCAGGTCCTTTCCCACGGGGGACCTTCCAGCCTCTCTGCCCCAAGCTGGAGAGCTGCAGGGGGTTGGTGGGACCCGAGGGCAGGACCTAGCCCTTGGCCTGGTTGAACCTCATACAATCGCCCTGCAGACAGAGGTAAAATACACACACATCCGTATGTCTGTAGATAGGACATTCCTATGGAAGACCTGGAAACCACAGGACTTGAGCGTGGGTGCCAAACTTTGCATCCGTTTCCCTTAAACAGGTTCAGAGGACAAAGAGGTAATGTTATAGATTAACCTTGTGAATCATCGCTGCTGTGGTGTTCAGAGAATAAAACTTGTACTGTCCAGGAAAGAAGAGGGGAGAAGTATTCCCTTGAAGGGCCTGCAGCATAGATTTAACGATCTCGTTGTATGAAATCATAAAAATCTCTATAATTTGCTAGCAGAGGGAGGACATGAGTCACCATGCCAGAGCTGAACGGTTCCGCTTGTGTCCCAATCCTCTCGACGGAAGAGGAAACAGCCCCCCAGGAACAGGAAAATGCTTGGAATGCTTGGTTGTTCTAAAGATATGCGCTTGAAAAAAGAATAGAAATAAAAACAGAAAAGCAACCTCTTTGCCCTCCCGGGCATTAAATCACTCTACTCCCAGCCTCAGACTTCTGGTTCAGCAGCAGCAGACCCATCGGTTCCAGAAAGGAGATTATTTGTCATTTTGGAATACTTTGCAGGAGAGTCTGTCCATCTAAATTCACACAGGGGCCACTAAGAGATGCTGCAAAGCCCAAAGAAGTCCCACCACAGAGCAATGGGGGAAGAGTGTGTGAGGTCCTTAGCACCCTTGTCTCACAAAACCATCCCTGGGACATCTCCCACACGGAACTGCTTTATCTCAGTATTTTTCTCGGGGCTGGATTTAAATGACACCTTCTGAACATCACAAATTAGCAGCCCGATAATTACCAACCCTGCCAGAATGAAGACCACAGGCCAGCCTTTGAGCTTCCAGCAACACACCTCCTCCTTTCCCTCCTGCCACACAGTGAGCAAGAGGACCAGAAGTCTTTTCTTTAATGCTTTTAATATAAGAGTTATCCATTCCAAAATGCAATTACCCGAAATACAACACATTTTTATCCTGCATCTCTGCCAACGTGAAGTCACTGGTTTGAGGTTGGGTTTTTCCACAGCATTTTTCAGCTTCTGGATGGGAATTTGTTTGTATTCTCCCTCCCCAACTAGGGGAGTCTGCTTCTTCCAAAACTGCTGCCCAACCACACACCAAAAACACACGAATTGCTGCTTCATTGTAATTTTTTCTGAGCAAAAACAGAAAAAAAAAATAAATAAATGCCAAAGCTTTGACACTTAGTAACGCATTGCTGATGGAAACCCGTAACAGTCAGCCCACCACAGCTGAAGGACTGGATGCAAACACAGACAGGCAGCAAGTGGTGGCCAAGAAAAACAAAGATATAGTGGGAAAAAAAAGCCACAGATTTTAGTGATGAAAGCCATCACAGAAGGCTTTGGGTTGGAAGGGACCTTCAAGGGCATCTTGCTGCAACCCCCTGGCCATAGACACCTCCCACTAGAGAAGGTTGCTCCAAACCCCAACCAATGTGGTTTTGAGCACATCCAGGGATGGGACATTCACAACCTCTGGGCAAACACATTCCCGTGTCTCACCACCCTGAGAGTAAAGAACTTTCTCTTAAGTTCTAATCTAAACCACCCCCTGGGCAACAGTTCACTTGGCTGAAAAAATAGGAGTGTTTGATCCTGTTTTGCCTTCCCAAGCCAGCTCAGATTTCTAATGTGTGAGAGGAGTTATCACGGGCTTACTGGGTTTGCAGCCCAGTCCCTGGTGCGCAGGTCGCAAAACCCACAGCCTTTGGTCTTCACACCAATGGGGCCAAGCTGGAGCATCAGTTCCTGGTTGTATTTCTCTCAGCTGAGGAGTCACTGACGTCTTCAGGGATCTATCAAACCTTCACAAATTCATACAGACGACTGAGGAAAAACACCTGAGCTGAAGAAACTCTCTGAGATGCCTCACAGTCCTGTGACTCTTGGTGTATTTATCTGGTTCTCCTGAGAAATGGAGCAGAAAATGGGGATATTCCCCCCACTCAGAGCTACGAGGGCCGCATCTGCCCATTCCCTCTGCAGAGCCACAGATGAAAGCCCCATGGAAGGGATGGTCTCCCAGAAGACCGAGTCACAGACAACAAGACGGGGGAAAAAAAAAGACCTTGTTAAAGCACCCTGAGGTGTCACAGATTATGCAGAAGGATGTAAACACCCTGGGTTTAGAACCAGCCATTGCAGGATTGCTCCTTAAAGCCATCTAATACAACTTCCTACTGGTCTAAGACACAGAGAGGTGCCTTCTCCTCTTCTGACTTGTAACTCAGATCAGTTAGGTGCTGGAGTGAGTTCAGAGAAGGGCAACGAAGCTAATAAAGGGTCTAGAGAAAATGTCTGAGGAGCAGCTGAGGGACCTGGGGTTGTTGAGTCAAGAGAAGAGGAGGCTGAGAAGAGACCTTCTGGCTCTTGACAGCTCCCTGAAGGGAAGTTGGAGTGAGGTGGGTGTTGGTCTCTTCTCCCAGGTCACTGGTGATAGGATGAGAGGAAATGGGCTTAAGTTGTGCCAGGGAGGTTTAGGTTGGACATGAGGAAAAATGTCTTTGCTGAGAGAGTGGTGAGGCCTTGGAACAGGCTGCCCAGGGAGGGGTGGAGTCACCAGCCCTGGAGGGGTTCAGAAAAAAAAACAACATCTAGATGTGGCACTTCAAGACATGGTTTGGTGGTCCTGAGAGTATTTAGTAGATGGTTGGACTTGATCTTGAAGGTCATTTCCAACCAGAATGATTCTGTGGTTCCACTCTGACCTGAAATAAAGCCCTCGCTCAGCCCTTCAGCAAAGCACATTGACATCTGAGTTTCTGCCCGTGTGCTTGGCGTAGAGGAAAAAAAAAATGCACATAAGATAGACTAAGCTGGAGGCAATTCAGTCTGAACAGCAGCTTCACCTTGTCCCTGCAGCTTCATGTCCCATTGCTTTAGGAGGCTGAGAAATCCCCTCCAGGCAGTCTTGCTGAGAGTCTGAGCTTGGAGGAAGCATCTTGGAGGAAACATCATCTCAGAACAGACTTGGAAGCACAAGGAGAGAATTAACAGCACTGTCTTGGGGCTACAAGCATTGTGACATGTAACCAGCGGGTGAAAGGTCCTGACAGGATCCATCTCAAGAGGTAGGTCCCTCAACCTGGCTCCTACCTCATCCCACCTTCCAGCACTGACTTTCCTTCTCCTTGGGTCCTCTCCCCGACTCCTGGTGCCCCATGGAAGGCAAGCTAAAGATCTGAGCATGCCAAACCCTGCAGCCCAGAGCAGTGGGCACATCCCTAGTCCTTAGACCCAGCATGGATCAGGAGCTACAGAGGGTACAAGACACAAAAGCAACTAGATTCCTACAAGATATCCCTGCTAGCAGCACTTCCAAGTGCTCTCTTTCCCATCGAGGCTCTTTGTTTTGGCTCATATTCTCTTTATTTTTGTGTAGGCTGCCAGACACTCCGAGGCAAGTTATTTTTCAAAGGCACGTCACTTGGGTCGAGCCAGGCTGAATCTCAACTCGAACTTCCTGCTTTTATTTCCAGCTTCCATTTCTTTTTCTGGCGTTTGAGCCACGTGCGTAATTCAGACAGGGTTTGTTGTTATTACCTCTTCAAGATTGAGGAGTTTGGGTGTAGTCAGGGGGAGTAAGAGGCACTTAAGCACCCAAATCCTTTGTGTTTTCCTCAGCCAAGTCAATTTTCCTCTATTATTGTCGCTGAAGAGTTTCCAGGAGAAATGAAAGCTCCGTTTAACCGGCCCAGTTTGGACCAGTGAACTGCAGACTCCGAGCATCCTCCACATCCGCACTCCAGGTGAATCTACACCCAACCCAAATCTCAGCAACGGCACTAAAAAGGATTAAATTCTTCCGATTATGCTTTTAACCTGCACAATCAAAAAGACATAATCTCAACCTGGGAAAGACATGGAGATCCAGTCAAGAAGGGCCACCTAAAGAAACGAGCCCAAAGGCCAAACAAAGCCCCACTTGGCACCAGGATGTTTCACGGGGCTTTGACCTCACCTCTAGCCCCAGACAGTTGGTTTGAAGGGAAAATAACCAACGCACAGCTTGATTTCAAGGTTGTTTTGCATGGATTTCTCTTTGGGAGAATCAAGAGAGGGATGAAAGGAGGTCAAGCTTCCCAGGAGAGAATATTTTGTTACGAGCTTCAGACATTCATGTATTTTGTTAAAAAAAACCCAACATCAAGCAAATGGACAAATGAAGATTAAGAGGAGCCAAAACCAAACGCATCCACAAAATGATAATAAAAGAACTGACGTGAGGCCCCCCCCCCCATAACAACTATTTGTGGCAAAAGCCTTAACTCCCTTTAAGATGCACATTCATATTTGTGGTTTTTCCTAGTTAAAACAAAAAATAACCACACGCACCCTGATATATTTTATTGCAATCCGGGGATGTCTCATCTATCACGTTCCCTTCCAGACCCTTTTTTGGGATTCTCTCCGAAATAAAGCGCACGCAAGTTCGTCTGGCACCTAACAATTCATGGCACGATACCAGCAGCAACAACAACAACAATTTCCTTTTATAGCTGCTGCTTCCAAGGCAAGAAGCAAATGAGCAAGACCAACGTATGACAGAGAGAGAAAGAAGTTGTTGGGCTGATGGGGATTCTTTGTCCTCCCCCGACCAATGGAGAAATACAAACCCTTGTGCTTAACAACATCATTTCATTACAAAAAATAAGTAGTGAGCAAGGAGCAGGTTGGATATGGAGGAACCATCCACCTGGCAGAGGCTGAGGGATGTGGGGCTGTTGAGCCTGGAGCAAAGGAGGTTCAGGGGAGACCTTCTGGCTCTGACAGCTCCCTGAAATTCAGGAGGTTGGAGCCAGGTGGGGTCAGGCTCTGCTCCCAAAGAACAAGCACCAGAACAAGAGGAACTGGCCTCACATTACCCCAGGGGAGGTTTAGGTTGGAGCTGAGAAACAATTTTTTCCTGGAAAGGGTTGTCCAGGGCTGTCCCAGGCTGCCCAGGGCAGTGGTGGAGTCCCCACGATCCCTGGAGGGGTTTGAAAGATGTGGAGCTGTGGTGCTGAGGGCCATGGGTCAGTGGTGCCCTGGCAGTGCTGGGTTAGTGGTTGGACTCAGTCTTTAAGATCTCTTCCAACCAAAATAATTCTGCAATAGAAAACTCTCCAGTTTCAGAGAGAGATTGCTCCAGAAGATTCATAAACAATTCAGGGTGAGAAAGTCTCCAGCCTCCTTTTAAGAAATGATTATCAACAACATCTGAAAGCTTGAAGGGTCCATTTAGGTTCATACATCCTCACTGAGGAATGGAGTTTCTGTTTCTCAGCCTCCTCCAAGATGAGAGTGGAGTTTGTTTCTACCAAAGGCACCATCTCGCTCACACAGGAAGACCACACATAGTTGGTTTCCAAGCCAAGGACAAAGGTAAATTCACTCTTAATTTAAGTACCATCATCTGCCTCCATTCCCACCCCAAAACCAGCTCAGCCGTCCAGCATGTTCACCTGAACTCCCATAACCCACAGCAACTCTAGGACCTTGTCCCAGCCCACTCACACACAGCCATAACCCCATCACCAGCTCCATGTCCTCCAGCAGTTGCCCACCACAGGGTACAAGCTCTGGTTGTCTTCTCCACACCTGTATGTGCCACCAGGCTCAGCTGCAACTCACCAGCTTAGAAAGGAAGCATCTGATTATGGTGACTGTCAGAAAAAAAGGCAAGTTGAGAACGATACCAATATATTTCCTTTCAAGAAGGGCATCGTTCCTCTAACAAAGTCCAATTATAATGCTTTGGTGTCCAAATTGGACAAGAGAAAGAAGGAAATGGATTCACAAGATGGTCCAACCATCTCTTAAGAACCATCCACCCAGAAGGAAAGTCAAAGGCTTGCTCATCAACAGCAATATTTGGAAAATATTCTATTAACAGGTGGAGAGTAGGTGGAGAGAAGTTCTTCTCCCCCTCTACTGTGCCCTGGTGAGGCCACATCTGGAATATCTTGTCCAGTTCTGGGCCCCTCAGCTCAAAAAGGACAGGGAACTGCTTGGGAGAGTCCAGCGCAAAGCCCCGGAGACGGTGAAGGGAGGGGAACATTTCCCTGCTGAGGAAAGGCTGAGGGAGCTGGGGCTCTGGAGCTTGGAGAAGAGGAGACTGAGGGGTGACCTCCTTCATGGTTATCAATATGGAAAGGGTGAGTGTCAGGAGGATGGAGCCAGGCTCTGCTCAGTGATGTCTGATGACAGAACAAGGGGTGCAAGCTGGGACGGAGGAGGTTCCATGGAAACATCAAGAGAAACTTTTTCATGGTGAGGGTGCCAGAGCCTGGCCCAGGCTGCCCAGGGAGGTTGTGGAGTCTCCTTCTCTGGAGACATTCCAACCCCACCTGGATCTGTTCCTGTGTGACCTGCTCTAGGTGCTCCTGCTGTGGCAGGGGGGGTTGGACTCGATCTTTTGAGGTCCCTTCCAAGCCCTGACATTCAGTGATTCTGTGTGGTCATTCATCGCTTGCCTCTGGGAGTTTCCATTCGGTTTGGACTCTTGCATAGCTCTGCCAGTCCTTTTTAGTTCCCTTATTTCTTCTCCCCTTTTTGGGATGAATTTGCTGTGGCTGCATTCTGAAGCATCTCCATAACCCAACACACGTCTCAGATAATAGCTTTTCAGGCCTGAATTTCTCTCCTCTGGGGACTGCAGTGTAGAAAGCCTTTCTGTAAACCATGTAATTCCGAACGCTACTTTCAGATGTACGTTCACCTCTCTCATCTCCCAGTAAAACCCACTTCTCATGCACTGAAAGTATGCTCTGTGATTCATCAGCTTCTGCTTTGCCAGCTGTTCTTTATGATTAGGAGAGAACTCAAAAAGAAGACAATTGCTTCAGCATTCCAGGTGTCTTCACAGGTTGTTTTCAATCGGACCTTTTGACATCCAAAGCTGTTTGTAGACAGAGTTCAGTATTACAGAGACATCCAGTTCCTGGCTGGCGTTCCCCAGGGGAGCAGGTTGATACAACAGTGACAGTGAGCACACAGTTTAGTCATTATGATCATTAATCATTAGTTCATGATTGGACTTGATGACCTTAAAGGTGATTCTGTAGAAGCCCCAACTTGCTCTTGTAATTGTTTTACGCGTCTCCGTTCGTTACCTTTTCCCAGGCTGTCTGGTGTGATATGGTCAAGACGAGAGAAACAAACTCAAGCTTGGGCTCGGTGGTCTCTGGAGGTCCCTTCCAACCCCTGCCATTCTGTGCTTCTGTCAAACGTGATGAGTGTCTGCTGTCCTGCAGAAACTCTGGTGCTAAATGGAAAAATTCATCACGTGTTTGAGGTGGTGCAAGGTTCTAGAAAACCTACAGCGGGGTGAATAAAAAAAGTTCCTGTTTTTCAAGCTCCTTTCTGTAGCTGGGGTTCTTGGCTCACGAGCAGTAGCTGAAGGAAAATATGTTGAGTAAGTCCACCCAAGGTAACCACGTGGTGATGACAAGGCTGATCAATCAGTTTGGGGCCAGTTTAGGTTTCTAACGTTAGGAGACAGGAGCTCTGCTGCTGTCGTCTTGAATTCTTGCTTAGAGGTTACACAGACCCACTCTAGCCTTCCAGTTTCCCTCTTTCACTGGTCTGAGATATTTACATCAGCCAGTGAAAACGTCTGGAATTGGAATGTCAGCAGGAGGGAGCCTGGACACTCTGAGTCCTGTGCCTGGCTTCCTTCACAGGCTTGTCTAATGCTCATTCTTCTGCATTCTCCCCAGCTCGTTAGCAGAACGGGTCTGATTTATCTGCCTCTCAGGAAGAACCTCATCACCAGAGATCACGGCAAGCAAGGTGGCACACAATACCCGCTGCTGCCTTACTCACTGGGGATCAGGATTCTTGGCTGCTGAATGTACTGGTACCAGTACTTGGATAATAGGTTTTTGGGGGTTTGTTTTCAGACTTGGTCATCACTCTGAAACTTCTGTATCTCGTTGTCCTGCCTCCTCTTTTTGCTCAGTTATTGGTTTCTTTCTCTGCAGGGTCAGATGATGCTCTTCCTCCAAGGTCTCCAGCACACGTGCTCGGTTTAAGGGATGCTAATCCTCCAGACACTACAGCTGGCAAGAATAAAGAAGGAATCTACAGTCAGAGGGCCAGGCCCAAGCTAGCCTGGGCTGAGGAGCAAATGATCCCACAGGAAGCTTCCTCAGGTAGTTAAAGTGTGTGTTTAACTGTCATGTGTTTTCATACCCGTGAAAGAAAGTAGAGCAAAAGAATTTTATTTCAGGATTCACATGATTTCTGGTCTTATCTCTTCTGATTTTAAATTATCATAGAATGGTTTGGGTTGGAAGGGACCTCTCAAGGTCATCCAACCCCTCTGACCTGAGCAGGGCCATCTGCAATAGAGCAGGGTGCTCAGAGCCCCGGGCAACCTCCCCTGCAATGGTGCCAGGGATGGGGCAGCCACCACCTCTCTGGGCAGCCTGGCACAGGCTCTCCCCACCCTCAGCAGCAACAATTTCTCCCTTCTCTCTGCTTTGAATCTCCCTCTTTGAGTTTAAACCATCAGCCCTTGTCCTGTCCCAACAGTCCCTGCACAAAGAATCTGCAGTAGCAAAGCAAGTATCACGCTGGAGCAGAGACCAGTGGGTACCTGTCTCTCTGAACAGCCTGGATAAAAATGAAAGAGGAACACAAGTGTTAATAGAAAATGATCTATCAGTATTTTTCTAGAGCTGTGATGGTCTAAAGTCGCAGGCCAGAAAAGAACTGTGAGTAGAAATAACCTTGTGTTAAACCAGCCAGTGCAGCTGGAAATTGGAAGTAGCTTTCTGAAGAGAATTGCCTGTCTAAAATCTTCTCTGCCTTCTTCAACTGCATCTTCAGATGGTCTAATAAAAGATTACCTCTACCCACAGAGCCTGTCTACAGCTTAAAATTATCCAAGTTATGTATTAATATTATTATTTTCTTTCACGTTTCTCTACATAACCCTATTTTCATCTTTGTGCCTGTTTACATTCCTTCCACTTTCTCGATAATTCCTTAAAAATACAGCAAGAGGAAGAATTCCGCAGCGTGTTCCCAAGCCTGCTCTCGCTTGTCAGGAGGGATCTTCTTCCAGGAGAATACAAACACTGACCTTGTATGGAAAGGCACTTGCCTCCAGTTTCAGAGGGAGACTGGCTCTGGTTACGCTGTTTGTGCTCTCAACGCGGACAGGGGAAGAGATGCATAAAGTGTAAAGAAACCAGTGACTGAATAAAAGTGAGGTTTCTGAGGCAGCGTGACCAGTAGGAATTCCCGCAGTCATCACCCTCCCTGAGCTCATCTTGCATCACTTTGCCACGTGGAACTGAGCGGTTGTTTTTGAAACTCATCCCTTGTGATTCTTGCTGAGGTAGGGAGATATTTCCCTCCTGGGGCAGGGAGAGGGCCTGGCTGTGGGAAAGGAAATTCCCAGTTCTCCTTTCATCTCTGGATTGTGCTCACGGAAGCAAGACCGTTGAAACTAGAACGACAGAAATACAAACAAACACCCAAACATGGGAGGAATGTTGGGAGAGCTAGAGAAACACCAGGCTGAGTGTGACTCCTGCCTTTACTGGTGCTTGAGATGCACTTGCTGACAGGTCCCCATCACCTAGTCACTGGTGTTACCATTGCTGAATGGATTGGTCTTCTTTTTTTCTGTATTGATCTTTCTTAAATTTATATTAAAGCAATTACTGCTCTACAAGGCATCTTTAAGTGACACACTTGCCTAAATTGGCACGGAATAAAAATAATTTGAGGACTGGAACCCCTCTGCTGGGAGGCCAGGCTGGGAGAGCTGGGGGGGTTCAGCCTGCAGAGAAGGCTCTGGGGAGACCT
>JANIMW010207460.1:0-10199 GCA_024582635.1 Todiramphus saurophagus | reverse complement strand
GGCCCCGCGCCGCCTCTCCCCTCCCTGCCCGGCCGCCCTGCCCGCTGAGGCGGGGCGTGTTCCCGCCGAGCTTCCGGGCCTGGCCGTGCGGGAGCGGGAGGGAGAACGAGAACGTCCCGCCGCCGCCGCTGCTGCTGCCGCCGCAGGATGCGCGGCGCTGCCGCCGGACTGTCGGGTGAGTGCGGCCGGGGGAGCCGCGGGCTCCTCGTCCCCGCTGCTCTCGCTGCTTGTCTCGGCCCTTCCCAGCCGGGGGGAGGGCGGCCTTGTCGAGGGGCGGCGGTGCCGGCTCTGGACGCGGGGCTGCCACCGAGGGGCGGGTGACAAAGAGCTGAGAGGCGGAGCCGTGGGGGGGTGGCCTGGGGGGTCGGGGAGGACTGGGATGGCTGGGATCCCGCTGCTGGCTCCGGTCTGGTCCCGGGGTGGCGGGGTGACCCCCGTACAGGCGGGAGGGCGGGGAGCGGGTGTGGAGGCTGCGGGCTGGCAGCGGCGGGCGGGCCGGGGTGCCCCCTCCCTGCCCGGGGTGCCCCCTCCCTGCCCAGGGCTCTGGTGCCAGAGCGAGGGATTCGCGGTGAAGTTACTCCAAGGAATGACTCAGCCTGGCTGCGCCTCGGCGGTCGGACGAGCGCCGGGCAGAAGGGTTGTGTTTACAAACGTTGTTTGGCCTTTTCCCTTCGCTGCTTCACTTTTCTGCTCCCGAGGAAGCCTGTGTCGTGTGCTGGGTTTTCCCATCTCCGTTCTCTATGAGTTTCTGTTAGACTCTCAAGGCTGGTTTTGTTGACCCGTGGTGGGGCCTTTCTTTCTCGGTGCCCTCCAAAGTTCCATTAGCCAGTGGCCCAGAGGTAGAAATGCTAATATGAGTGCTGAAAAAATTACATGTATTGATCTATGGAACACTCATGTTTCTTGCTTCATCTGGAGATGAAAAAAACCACTAAAATCATGTCTGAATTTGAGATACTCGGTAGCAGCCCAGAAATGTTAGCTTAATCCTCTTATAGCAATAGGGTTTTTTTATTGCATCACTTGTTTTTTATCTGAAGTAATTAAGTGCTATGTTCTGGCCATGAGCCATTTCCCGTGGTGCTTATTTAAAGCCTTCAACTTCATTTCTTTATGGGAGAGAACGAGCAGGTTGAGTATTTTTTTTCTGCCACTCCCGTAAACGTGCATTAGAAGTAGTTCACATCTTTAGCTATATAGAAGAACTTAAACTTCTGAAGGTGTTTGTTTGCCTGCCTGGTAAAAAATACCTCAATGGTGCTGGAGAAATAAAGAAGATGGAAAAATAGGCTTCTTATAAGTTGAAGTTCATACTGGGAAGTACCATGAGGAATACCAGACACTATAAACATTTGCGTAATAAAGAAAACTTGTGTGCTATATATTTAAGGTGTGAACTTTAAAAATGTTTAATATCTAGCACCTTGGGGTGGTTTTAGAAGATGAAGCATGCAAAGAAATGACTTCGCTGTTATGCAGTATTCTAACTTGAATCTTCAGTACCAAGAAGCAAATATTAACAAGAGAGAAATCAGATGTTTAAACATGAAGTTTAATTTAAATGGAAGTGTGCAGGGGATGTATTTGTACTTACTCTAAATGCTGTCTGAAATTCAAAATGGTTTTATTATGTTGGGAGTAGTAAAGGAAACTTACTGAAGAATGTGGGGTAAAGGACTTCAGCTGTGCAAGTTATAAAGCTGGAGATACCAACGGAATCTTTTGGGATAATGGGTTAATGTACGACATATCATTGTACACTTCGTACAGGTTTCTCTGTGTTTTTCAGATTTTAAAGAAAACCAACACAGAATCACAGAATGTTATGGGTTGGGAGGGACCTCCGAAGATCATTGAGTCCAACCCCCCCTCCCAGAGCAAACCAATCTTGTTCTGTATTATGTTGATCTGGCCCTGTCCTCAGCACAGATTTGGGTTAGTAGCCTCAGATCATACTGGAAGGGCTGGTGCTGTCCCCATGTCATGTTACCATATTTATAATTAGAAGCATATGCAGCAGACTTGCACTCTGTCTGGAGAAGAGAGCAAGGGTTATTTTGAGGTCCTCTGCGGACATTGTTGATCCCTGCATGTTGTCCAAACACAGCTAAGATTACACAGCCTTGCAAAAATTGAGGTGAAAACATAATTTCTAATATTCTGGCACCTTTCTTAGAATTTCAGTTATTCTGGTTTAAATAGGGGGTAGGAGTAGCACGTGTCAGTTTGTTCCTTTTGATAAGAGAGTGGCAGCTACAGCAGGATTGTGTGAAAGAAGTTTTTCTGTGTGGTATCCTGTAGGGTAGGTTGTTATCGGTGTGTTCACGAGCTTTAAGCCGGTGCTTAGCTTCTGTGGAAAACTGTCTCAGAGTGGTGTGAGGGTCTTGAGATTTTTATTGCACAGTCGGCTTCGTTTGCGTGTTGTCATGAAGACAGTCAAACTGAAAAACTACAACGTGCGTACCCGGCTGCCACACGAGCTGCTTCAGAGTTGTTTGGACAGCGTCCATGCAGTCATGTGTGTCTCAGAATCACTCAGGTTGGAAAAGACCTTTGGGATCATCGTGTCCAACCATTAGCCCTACTCTACAAGTTCACCCCTAGACCATGTCCCCCAACACCACATCCAAGTGGTGTTTAAACCCATCCAGGGATGGGGACTCAACCCCCTCCCTGGGCAGCCCATTCCAATATTTCACTACCCTTTCCGTGAAGAAGTTTTTCCTAATTTTTTCTCCTTATGCATATCCGTATTGCTCAAGAAAGTTGTGCTCCTGATTTGGTCCACAGCTCAGTGACGTTATATGAGGAGTTTCTGAGGGGAAAAAACTAAAAATAATACATTTTTAATACCCTCCTACTTTCAAGGACCTACTACTAGTTAGCACTCTGGTGCAAAGTTGGTAACTGTTATTACTGAGTAGCAAACACTTGATTACAAGATGCCAACTTACATAATAACACTGTATTATACCGCAAGGCCTGATTGAATTGCACTGATACAAAGCAGGCAGAAAAAGCATTTCCAATATGTAAATTGCTAATCTAATTGCTAGAATTACCAAGTGTCTATTTTGTAGCTGATTTGTCAGAGTAATGATTTCAAGTGTACAAGCTGAAAGATCCTTACAAGAATTCTTTGTTGTAAAAGCCTACAGCATGATTAATAGTGATAGAGAAATTGGTACCAATGATTTCAGTGAGATAATTAGCATTCTGTGGTTGTGGAAGTCACTTGACTATTTGTGAGTTAATTCATATTGCAGATCCACTTTTAATTTAATTGTGATTTCAGTTGAAAGAAGTTGGAAGACATCGTAGCCACGTATCGGCTCTTTCTACCCCCATTTGGAAGCAGGGTTGGAAGCGGATATACTTTGGTAATGCATTTTCTAATGGGATTTGAGCATAACTACATTGTTAATAATACATAAATAATAGCTAAATGTCAGTTGTTGGTGTTTCTCAGTAGAAATACCACAACAAATGCACTGATACAAAATTTTCATAGGGAGATTGAGATGGGGCTGGCTACTGTTGCTTGGTCAGAACCACTTGAAATGTCAGGACAATTCTTGCTTGCCTTCTGTCTGTCTCTGGGTGTGGATTTTCCTTTTATTGTTCAGGTTTGAAGTCTGTGGTTCCAGCAGAGCTCTGAGGTCAAACTACCAGCTCAAGCAACAGGTCAGGGTAGCTTTTTACATGCAGATGTTGACAGTTTCTTTTGGGAAGAGATTTTGTAGCTGGGCCTGCTGCCTTTATCACATTCAGGTGAAATAATTGCAGTGTGCTGTACAGAAATCTCTAGTCGTTTGTACATCTAGAAGATTAGCTGTTGTAGAATGTTCTTGCTGGGTGAAAGGACGAAGCGTTACAGGTCAGAGAGAAATTCGTGTATTGATTATGTGTTGATTGAAAGCAAAACGTAAAACTGCTTTTCTGAATAGCTGGGTTCCAAATGTCCTGCATCTACCCCGCTGTGTAACGCCATGGGTCCAATAAAGAATGACATGAATATTTGAGAGCTGCTCTGCTTAAGGAATGTTCTGATGGGTTTCTGACTTTGGAACATGCTTTTATTTTCTCGTTATGCAATAGCTTATGCTTTCTTACCTCCTAGGTTTTATTTTTGAAACGATAATTTTGCTTTTTCAGGAGAGGAGGAAAGTTGTGGTGAAACTGTGTGTTCAGGCTTTCACTTGCCTGTTCTTTTTATTTGGAGGGATTAGGTGAAACTAGTATCTGCGTGATAGCAACACAACGTGTCAATCTTTGTAATTATTCTTGATGTGTTTGAAAGGCCAGTGTATCATTTTTAGTTTGAGCAGATTGAAAACAATGTATATTTTAGAGGTAGAAAACAGCACTGAAGAACTAATGAAAGGGAAAGTTTTACTTCTATCATGGATTCAAAAAGCAGCTCATTCATAGCAAAGCTGAAGTACAAAGTCTATTAAAAACAGCACTTGCTGAGATCCAATTTCTGAACATTTGAGGTCGCTGCTCAGAAATGACCAAGTTTTATTTTGATTTACTGTTCAGATTCCCACTTCTTTGTATTATTGACACGCTGGATCCCGAAAAATGTGCTCTTCTGCATATGATGTGTATTGTGGATATGGCTGCAGCCTTTTGTGCTCTTGCTTGTTGAATGGTGCTGTTTTCCTGGTATTGCAGGGACTCTAAATGCCAGTAGTTTATCTCAGATTTTATTTTGAGTTTGTTGATGCCAAGCAGCTGTGCTGGCATGTTATAAATGTGGATATTTGACCGTTACTTAGTGTAGTTGTGCCTAGGGTAGACAATTCATACTGAGAAAACGGTGCTTTTGTTTATACAGCTTTCCTTCCATCCTCCAGAGTGTATATTTTTATTAAATTCAGATGAAGTAAAGATTCTTACATAAGAATATATTGTGTAACTGGACTAGCAGCTCTCTTCTAATATATATAAATATATAAAATATGCTTATGCTATATTGTAAGCATTCTGCTAATAACCTCAAGATGACTTAATTGTCTATTGTAATTAAAAATTTATTCACAAATACTTAACGTTGTCCTCTATTTGAAAGAGACTTGATTCGAACCCAGTGAATGATCTTTAAATGAAAAATTAAAATATGACTCAAAATTCTCAGCCCTGTCTGAACGAAAGGAGGGGGTGTAATGTGTAAACTTACATTATGTGAAAGACTCGGAGATAAAATACCTATAAATTTCAAAAAAGCAAATGTAATAGAACAACTTAACATGCGTGTTATGGCTGCAAACAGCACAACCAGGTTTCAGTAAGGTAGGAGTACAGTTGTAGTATCTCAACAGTTATGGATCGCGGGTTTGGGTTTGATTTTTTTTGTGTGTGTTTGTTAGGTTTTTGTGTGTGTGTTGGTTTTTGGTTTGTTTTTTTGTGTGGGGGTTTTTTTTTTTTGTGAGGTTGTATAATTCTGATGTTGGTAATATTCTATGAAGAGAATTATTAGTGCACTTTGTAGCTGTTCTCAACTACCAAAAAATTTATCCCCGAAAGGTAAAGAAGGGCAGTTGACAATTACTAAGCACCTTTTTAAGATAAAATTCAATATTCTTCAAGCCCATGCTGCAGCTTTTCTCATTTCTCAATACATTGCTCTTACCTCCTTTCAGATTGATGCCAGTAGAGATATGAAGGTGACTTTCTGTGCTATGTAACTGTGTAAAATGCAAAAAAAGTCGTAAGCTGATTTGCCAAAAATCAAGACATGCTTTTCAAATGCATATTCATAAGGGAGGGTGATGGTTATGTTGACTCTGCATGTTATTGATGGTCCTTTACTAGCCTGTTTCAGATACCACTGAAAAAGAAGAATGTTGCTAAAAAGGTGGAGGTTCAGAGGTGACCTCTGCACTCTAAGGAACTGTGAAGTGAGATGTTAGTGAAGTTCTGTCTTTAGATCATGAAAGTTCAAATGCTAAATCTATTAACACCCATATGAATAAGAAAAATTTGAAACCTGTTTGGAAGTTCCTAATCTTTGGGACAGTTTATCAGGTGGTGCTGAATTCCCTTACTACTGGAAAACTCTGATGGTGGTCTAAAATGTGCTTATGAATAGATATTAAGGGAAACCTGTGACTTTTGTGTAGGCAGTCGGATTAAATCTCAAGGATCTTGACTTGTGTTCCATTTCATATTTGTCAGTTGTTGGCTTTCTTTTTCTGTTTGTAGTATTTTCATCCCTGTGAAATAAATGCCATTTAATCAGTCTTACTCCATGCTTTCATCCTTTAAAGTAGGTCTGACCAAGTTACCTTGTCCTGGCCACATAAAAGATGAAAAAAACCCTTCTGATGCTGTACCTGGAGAGGGGAGGGCAGGAGAATTGGCCTCATAGTCTGTATTTTGAGAAACTCTGTCCTCGATTGTATCCGTAGTAATTGCCCATTTATGAGTTCTCTTAGCCTGATACTGGCGGAGAATACTGTCATTTTTTTAATAGCTTAGCATTTATAAGAGTTTAGCTATTAATAACAGATGCTGGCATGGGCAGTTAGAAATGTGAATGATACCTTATGGAAATTCTCACATCTTCTTGGCCGATGGTGCTGATGTTCAGTACCCCCCCCCCCGTATTCATCAGCCTCTTTCCAGCCTTAGTTGTAGTCTTAACAGCTTGTGGAGCTGTGGAGTGAGCTGGATGATGGAGTAATTCAAGCTCACAGTAACCCGGGGAAGCACACTGTGTCTAACTTGTTACAGCCAAGTAATTCAGGTTACTCCATTGAAGTATGGAAAGCTGCACCGCTGAAGGTTGTCTCAGAGAGAGAAGCAGCAGCAGAACTGGCTGAGGAAAGGAGTTCCTAGGTCTGGTGCTCTGCCTATAACCAGGGTTCGAGTGATTGTGGTTTTGGTTAACCAGAGAGAGAGCATTAGTGAAAGAAGCGTCGGTGCTGACTTGTCTGAGTTTGATGTAAGAAATAAAGGAATTTCTGTTGGCTGTTTCTTGCAGAGTTGCTTGTAAACACTGTAGGGTTTTACATGCTAATAATTTTTAAAGAATATATGTCTACAGGGAGAATCTTCTTACCAGTATAGAGGCAGTCAGTAACTTGAATAAAACCACTTGAAGCTCTGCATACCCACGAGCACCATTCTTTGCAGTCAATGTATTAATGTCTGTAATTGGAGGGAGACTTGTAGCCTACAAGGGCTTTTGAAATGGCAAAATTATGCATTTTTTAAAAAATAAAAAAGCTGACAAGATCTTCAGTTAACTTTGTCAAAAGCCAAGTTGCAGCCAGCTGTGGAAAGGCTGTTTCCATCAATTAGATACAAAAAAAGAAAGAAAGGAGTGCTTCTGCAGGCTGTGGGCTGTTTCCTAGCAGTGAGAATGTCAGAAACCCTTGGTGTGTTTTCTGACTTGTACCTTTTAACTGAGGCACAGGAGTTTCACTTTCTGTCCAGTAAGAGATTTGGCGTTTTGAAAAATGTGGTGAAGTGTTTTGTTTTTTATTTGTTTGGTTGTGGTTTGTTTTTTCTTTACTGTTGGAGGAGGACAACTTTTGTCTTCCCCATTTTATGGACTGTGTTCTGGCAGCCCCTCACATCAGTGGAAGCAGCAACTCAGATCTGGAGTTTTATAATGTACATATGGAATCATGAGACAACACCTGATGTGGTTGTTGCCTCAAACATGTTTGAAACTATTGCTTTCCTAGAATTCAAGATAGTAGTTGTGTCTGAACTTGCAAGAAGCTGCATTGTTCTGGGCCACATCAATTTCAAAGCTACACTTCAATGCTCAGTGTTTTCTTCCGTGCCCAATTGCAGTTGCTTTTGATCTCTCCTGGTTCCACCCTTGATGTTGTTGTGGATCTGTGAATGTGTTGCTGCATCTACTTTGCTGAATGAGGAGCTTCCATGAAATTGAGGGTTGCGGGAGCAACTCTTGAGTATGGTACTCATGTGTAACTCTTATGTACTAAGTTGATACGGTGTAAAATTATTCATCTTAAAGAAGGGGCTGTGTGTCGGGGGGAGTGCCTCTTACGCTATGAATTACTGTATACTGAATTAATGAGCTTTGAACTTCCTCTTTAGTGAATTGGGAAGGAAGGGCTTGGGCATGTTTCCTGGTCGCTCTGCAGAATTGCACCGTGGCTCTTTTATTGAGTGGGAAAGACTTGCTTCATTGACCAGCCCCTGCGTGTGAGAGCTGCGAACAGCACAGCGACCCTTGGCAATGCTGTAATTAAGTAACCGCCTCTGTGCCTGATGCACATCTCAACGTGGTATAAATAGAGCTCCAGATGGCACCTTACAGATGTCAGGGATTGGCAGTCTGTCTTTAAGACTACGGTGTGGCTTGAGCATGAAGTTTAGAGGCTTTGATAGAAGGTAGTAAAAGGGAGATCCTTGCTACTCCAGGTGGAGATCCTATCTCAGTGACTAGATGTGGTTCTTCTGGTTACATTCATTTTGGTGGAGTGGGGGATGAAATTATTCTCTGCAACTGGGTTAGGAGGAGCCCTGCTATTAACTCATCACATACCTTAGGATTTTTTTTTAATTTTATTTTTTAACTTTTACATTTTTCAAGAGCCTTTTAAAGCATGTTTCATTTCAACACTCAATTGTCCAGATGAGAGTGTGCCTTTGGGTTGGTTTAGAAACCAAGCCATTTCTGTTGCTAAAAGCATTAGTAAAGAATGTGTACCCTCACAATGAGGTCATTCTGTTCTTCTGGTGGTGGTAGTAGTCTTCTGAAAAATAAGATATTGGGGGGTTGGACTCGATGATCTTCAGAGGTCCTTTCCAACCCCTAACATTCTTTGATTTCTGGTTAGACACATTGGTTGTAGTATTGAAGAAGGCTCCTTGAAGTCTGCTTGTAGAAATGATCTTACAGCTAACGTGAAGGAAGCTGTTTGTTTCCTTGAACACGGAGACTGAAGCTGAATTTGTTTTCCTTTGATACTGGGATTTGTGTGCTTCAGATCCTTTGCTCATCAGGTGAGGTGTGCAAGTTGGAGCAAGGGAGCGTTTTTTGACAAGGGCACCTGGAAAAATCAAAAGAAATAGAGATGAATTTGTAGAAGAAAACAACTAATTGAAAGGACTGTTCTGCACTAGTCTCCTACCTTTGTCTGTTATAGAGTTGCCTCAGTTGATGCAGAAACAAGAAATCTTGCTCTAAGTGGGAGCACAGAAAGGTGAAATCACAGGAATTGCAGCTTCTCAAAGGCAAGCTTAAGATTTGCTGTATGGAAATGAGGGACAGCTTAATAAGATGTTAATGTTGGCTCTCCATCTCCAAAGGTAATAAAGGTGTGTTCTCCTTGAGGGGAGATGTTTTCTGGATAAGCTATTCAGTGATTGAGGAATAGCACTTGAGTCTTTTAAGCATGTGACAGGCTCGTCAGTCTTTGCCTCAGATGAATTTCCCTTTTGCCAGGCAGAAATTCTGCAGGGGTTGCCTGTGAGATGCCTGACCCTTATCATCAGGGGTAATGTTTATGATTCCCATTGGAGGCACTTTCTGTTACCTGCAGTGTAGGCTCAGCCTGTCTGCAGTAAGAGAAACTTCCTTTATTGTCGGCATTCAGATGATGTTGCTACAGAGCTATGGGAATGTCTGCTACTTAGCAATGTGGAATTGCAGGCTGCTGAGTGTGCAGTGAGAGTCTTGCCTTGTTTAGGTCATTCAGCTAGTTCTCTCTGCTGTCAGAGTTGAGCTCCTTCCAACCTGCAAATACAGCAGGGAAAGAGTTGGGCCTCTTGGTCCTCTATGACCCGAGAGATGAAGCACTGATAAGTATGGCATTTGCTGTACAGATGTGAAGCAGTACTTCTCCAGGCACAAAAGGCAAGGTAGCTTTTACTGCTGGTGTGTTACTGTTTCAGAAGATGAAATTTTAAAGCACTGGGTGTAAAGGAAAGCAGGGACTTTGACATAGTTAAGTTTAAATTCCAGGGAGTTAAAGAAAATGTATTAATATCTTCGTTGCTTAAGGTTAGTTTGCAGTCCTGTTTATAAAGGAGGCATGGTAAATCGGATGTCAAAACGTGTGCATGGATTTAAATATTATATCAGTTCAATGTTAACTGATACAACAGTTAAAATGACCTAGGGTAGCCTAAAAAAAAAAAAAAAGACCAGTTTTGCTGATCTGGCTCATTTTGATTCTTGTAGTTTCCATTGTAGTTTAACCAGCAGTTGT
>JANIMW010207459.1:0-10204 GCA_024582635.1 Todiramphus saurophagus | reverse complement strand
TTTCAGTGGTGCCCTGTGATAGGACGAGAGGTAATGGTAGCAAGGTGAAACACAGGAAGTTCCACCTCAACACGAGGTAAAACTTCTTCACTGTGAGGGTGACAGAGCACTGGAACAGGCTGCCCAGAGAAGTTGTGGAGTCTCCTCTAGAGACTTTCAAAACCCACCTCAATGTGTTCCTGTGTGGAGGTTGGACTTGATGATCTCTAGAGGTCTGTTCCAACCTCTATGATTCTATGTTTCTATGATAAGAAAGGCAGAAATAGAACAGAGAATTACTTCCAATGCTAGCAAGTCTCTTGATCTGAGTATTTTTGGAAACACTGAAAACACATTTATATGTAATCTTGTCTCTTGTCTCTCTTGCTATTTAAGTGCACTGTGATAACACAATATTAGGTAGGTGACAATGGTATGATGTAATAATCCAGTATGTTGTTGAATTTAATCTTAAATTAATCTGATCCAGAAAACATTTTTTAACCATTAGTAATAATATCAACAACTGTGATGATAGAGGAATGATTCCTTTTCAACTTTTCTGACAGCAAAGGACAAGCACCCTTCCTATCTTTACCTGCATCTGTTTCAGAATTCATATAAACACTTGTGGTTTTTTTCTTCAAAGAACTTGGAATGTTCTTCCTTTTATCTCCCAGTTAACTTTTATCATAACCTTCATAATAATAAAAGAGCATAGAAAGCAAACATTTCTTTATTACAAAAGGTAGACCTGTTGGAATGAGACGTGCATGAAAAAGGAGACCACTACCATTACAAGATCAATTTGTATTTTAGGTAAAATTAACAAACAACCTTGACTCATAAAATTAGTCAGCAATGTATTTAGTCTTGTGGGTTTGATTTTATGTTTATCAGCAAGCCCAGCCCTTGTCTATTTTAGTAGGCAAGCAAAGCTAACAAAACGAAGCATTAAGCACACTTCCACAGGTACAACATCTACCTGCTAATAGTTGTAGTATAGATAGGTTATTGGAAGCTGAAGCCTAAAAATAAGTGGCAAGAGAATGCAGGGATCTGGATGGGAGAGAGAGTTAATTCATTATTGCATGAAAACAGCATGTTGCTTGGCTCAATGGTAGCAAAAGAGACTTGCCATCCCTAAGGTTTTTGTCTTCTGTCCCCTTGGCGTTTTTTGTCTGCCTGCAGTGCACTATAAAAGTGGTGGGCTTGTAATTGTTTCTTTTTCCTCTGTCAAAGGATAATTGTAAGGTGTTTCTTTTCTTGTCAGTGAAAGTTAGAAACATTATATGCTACCAGAAGTGCTTTTTTGTTTGTTTTTTTTTGTTGTTGGTGTCTTCAATCTAATAGCTTAGGTACTGTAAAACCTGGTCTTGGAAGGCAAATCACAGCATGTTGAGTTCCAGTAACTTGCGTAATAAATCTAAATGACAAATGAAATTGGTTTTAGTTTTATAATTTGTCCTCCTTCCTTATATTGTTTTTCTTTAACTTACCCTAGAAGTTTTGTTTCTTTGATTTTGCAGTTCTGTTTTTTCCTGTTTCCCCCCTGCCTTTCCAAACTTTTTATTATCTCAGTCTGTGTTATCTGGAAAGTTTTTGTTTTCTGTGTGTGAGACAGAAATTTAAAAAATAGAAAAATCTTTTGCATTTTATTGTTCAACCTGATGCATGTTAATAGAGGCTTGGATAACATGTTGCATGCTAAAACACTATCTAGAATCTGATTAATAGTCAGAATAACTATAGCTTGTTAAAGTTCTGGGTGCCACAGATTAGAGGTAAATACTCCCAAGAATTTCTTGTCTCTGACAAGGACGAATGGTATGCCTTGCTCATTCAAGGAGAATTAGTGTGTGGCTTTAGAGGAGGATGTGGGCTTCTAAATTACCTCTTTAAGAAAACTGCATATTAATTTTGCCTGCACTGTTTGAGGAACAGTCATGTGCTCTGAATGTGCTAGCATTGGTTTAGTCAGTATAAGAATGTACATCAGGCTTACCCACCCACACACATCTACCCTTTACCTATTCCAAGTACCTGCTTTGCATGCAGCTTCCAGAAATTAGGGCCTGGGAACATATGTAACTTTTTATTTGAACTATCAGATACTTGTATTTTATAAATACAAAAATATATGCAAGTGACTTGCACTCAATTTTCTGTGCCTTTGGAAATCTGTTTTTCTTTCATGAAGCCTATTCATTCTGCATCCTATGTCTGAAAAGAGGTGATGCATGCCTAATATGGAGGAATGTGACAAGTCTTATCAGACAGTTTTGATGATGGAGTGCACTGGCCAGGACTTCTGTATATTGATTTGATTTCATCGACGAACTGGAACAGCAAGAAGTGAATTAGGATCTAGCCTAGCAACAGTATGGAAAAACTGTAAACCACAAGAACCTGTTTTCATACAATATGTCCCCTTCTGTGGGTTTAGGCTGTGTGCCATTGTTATCAAAGATGTTCTGATTTATAATATAGGTGACCTTTTCATGTGACTTTTTGGGTGGGTTTTAAAAATATTTTATTTTTATTACAGTAGTTCCACAGGATTCCATTCTGCATTTGGTGCTTCACTGTGGTTGTCCCTGGACATCTAGAAAAAGAAAGATGCTTCCCCCTGATGTTGGCTTCAGCTGTGCAAGGGTGACTAATCTGTGATGTTGATGTGTTTTTAGACTTTCATCCCAGATCTCTTTCAACCCTATGGTTTTAGTGTTTTTTTCTCTGCTGCTTTGTCAGGAAATACTACGTCATACTTAATTATTTTTGCTGGAGTCCCTTGTAATGCTCTGTTGACCAGAGAAAGTTCCTGAAAACACTTATCTTGTAAAATCAGTGCAAAATGAACTGAGCCTCTCCTGAAGTCCTACACTGTTGTTGTTTCTACACTTAAAAAATTATTTTCCTCATTTTACTTTCATTTTGATTATGAAAAAAATGAGTTCAGTAAATATCTATTCTTTCAGTAATATACAAACATTTGTTATAAATAAAATTGAAGTAATTAAAGAATTTTGTAAATGCAAATAATTAAGTCTTTCTGAATACTTAGTATACAAGTGAAAGAATAGAATCATGGCCATAAAGAAAGGTCTCCCTTTCTAGGGGTTTTAGTGCTATTTTTCATTTGACACAATTGCAACATTGATATTTTTTCCTTTTTTAATTTCCCCTTTTTAAACAAAGAAAATTATTTATTCCACAGTAATGGAAATAGGAGTGGCATTACACTTTTAGGAAAAGTGTAATGCTTCCTGATGGAAGGTCAGTACTGGCTTGCACTTTTACATAGCTTAAACTTTAACTGAATGCAATCTTAAATTACTCAATCAGTTTGATGTTTTATGTTGTTGGAATGACCTCAATACCTTTTACTGGAGGATGCCTGTGTTTCAGACATCCTGTGCTAGATTTTCCTCAACTGTACGTATGGCTATGGAAATCCAGACACAATCTTTTCAGGAAGTAGTTATTTTCTAATTTTTTTTAAAGTCTGTTCCCAAGTTTTTATCAGTGATTGCTGTCATCTTCCTCTATAGGACTTTATCCACTTTCCATTAAATAGAAAAAGTGCATGTCAGTTGAAGGTGAAAGGAGCAAAGATGAGGTTGGACTGGGGGAGGGAAACAAAAAATTATTAGAGCTGGGTTCTTCACATTTTTCCCTCTCTTAAACATGAGCAGCTCTTGATGGTGATTTTATTTAGTCTCAGATTATTTAATTTCTGTTATTTCATTTTGATGGAGACAGATGATTCTTAGTTCAGGGCAAGCCTTTAATTATAGACATGTAATATGGAAAATTTCACCTCTTAGCAATAGGAATGTAAATAGCAACTTTAACAAATTACCGTATTTTATCTTTTTCACAGGCAAGGCATTTTCTAAGTTGCTTAAAACAACCGATAGTCTCTAAATATTTACTTTCATGAATGTAAGAGCATCCTATTTCTTGCTGTATTGCTTTAAGGATATTTTAATGAAAGTACGAGGTTTAATATGAGTTTGGTTTTGTTGCTCTTCCTCATTTGCAGTCACTTTCCCATTTGTGATATTAATACTTGTGCTGTAGAAACTAAACATAGTTTCTCTATGCAAATGTTGTGATGTGACAATTAATTAGCAGTAAAAGCTATAATGGTGTCACCTTGGCTGGTTTGGTTGGCTATCCTGGCTGTGGCCCCTCACAGTTTCTTGTGAAAATTAACCCTATCCTAGCCAAACCCAAGACATTATCCACCTCTTATTCTATGCCATCTACATCATGCTGAGATTCTACATATTCCACCTATTTGCCACTACTTTTCCTGTCCTATATATATACACACAGATATCATTCCCTTTATCTATGGAGACGTCCCTCTAATGTGTCACAGAATCACAGAATGGTAGGGGCTGGAAGGGACCTCTGGAGATCATGTAGTCCAACCCCCCTGCCAAGGCAGGTTCACCTAGAGAAGCTTGCACAGGAATGTGTCCAGGTGGGTTTTGAATGTCTCCAGAGACTCCATCACCTCTCTGGAAAGCCTGTTCCAGTGCTTTGTCACCCTCTAAGCAAATAAGTTCCTCCTCATGTTTAGATGGAACTTCCTATGTTCAATTTTGTGTTCATTACCTCTTGCCCTGTCACTGGGCACCACTGAAAAAAGACTGGTCCCATCCTCCTGACACCCACCCTTTAAATATTTATAGACATTGATAACATCCCCCCTCAGACTTCTCTTCTCCAGACTAAAAAGACCCAACTCCCTCAGCCTTTCCTTCTAAGAGACATGTTCTAGTCCATTGAATTCATTTAGCCCATCACTTAGGGGCTCCATCTGTTGTAACAGTCTTTTGGGGCAGGAGAGATGGTGTTGGATTGTTGCATGCTGCATCCAGAGCTCAAGGCTGGTGTATCTGGCACCAGATGGAGACAATATGCCAGGCCTCTCTGTATTTATATTTTAGCCATCATCCTCCATACCACAGAGGCTTTAACTGTTTGGCTTGCTTGATTGCAGTATGTTTCACATTCATGGATAACATATACGATAGTGTCCATGGTCAAGTCCGCCCCTCAATCTTGAGCCCATCTATATGTTGCATCCCTTCCTTGATGACCTGAGGTGTCTTGGGCTTTCATTGCTGCAGCCACCCCCACAGGGCGTTTGCCACCATCCAGGAGTCAATATAGAGACAGAGCATTGGCCACTTTTCTTGCTCAGCAATATCTAAAGTCAGTTGTATGGCTTTCACCTCTGCAAACTGACTCAATTCACCTTGTCCTTTGGCAGCTTTGGTGACTCATCGTGTGGGAGTCCATGCAGCAGCCTTTCACTGTTGACGTTTTCCCACAATGCGACAGGACCCGTCAGTGAACATGGTGTATCATTTCTCGTCATCTGGTAGTTTGTTATATGGTGGGGCCTCTTTGGCACGTGTCACCTCCTCCTCCGGCGATATCCCAAAATCTTTGCCCTGTGGTCAGTTTGTGATCACTTTCAAAATTCCTGAGCAGCTGGGTTTCCCTCTTTGAGCCCATTGTGTTACCAGTGCAACCCACTTACTCCATGTGGCATCAGTTTCATGATATGTAGAGAAGACCCTCCCTTTGAACATCCAGCATCAGCACTTGGGGTGCCAAGAGGAGCTGTGCTTCAGTACTGACCACTTCCAAGGTGGCTTGAACTCCTTCATATGCTGCCAATATCTCTTCTTCAGTGGGAGTATAGCTCCAAAATACCAGAGTTTGGCCTCAAGTCCCCCTGGGTGCTTTCTGCCAGAGGCTCCAGATAGGACCATTCTTCCTGGCTGTGGTGTAGAGCACGTATTTAATATCTTATCATGCTCCTATATGAACAATCTTGTGTTTAATTTGTTCAAAGGCCCCATTTAAAATCATTCTTCCTGGTTACTTTGTAGAGGGGTCTCAAACTCAGGCTGTAGTCAAGGATATGCATCCTGTGAAAACCCACAATGCCTAAGAAAGCCTCTTTTCTATTTACTGGTTGTCAGGGACATAGCTGCTATCTTTTTGATCACATCCATTGGGATATGGCGATGCCCGTCTTGCATTTTATTCCTACAAACTGGATCTCCTGTGCAGGTCCCTTGACCTTACTTCGTTTTATGGCAAAGCCGGCCTTAAGAAGGATTTGAACAATTTTCTTCCCTTTCTTGAAAATGTCTTCTATGGTTTTGCCCCATACAATGATGCCATGAATGTATTGCAGGTGTTCCAGAGCTTTACCCTGTTCCAGTGCATTCTAGATCAGTCCATGGAAAATGGTAGGGCTGTGTTTCCACCCCTCGGGCAGTAGATTCCAGGCGTACTGGATGCCCCTCCAAGTGAAAGCAAACTGTGGCCTGCACTCTGCTGCCATAGGGATTGAGAAAAACACATTATTGATATCAACTGTAGTGTACCACTTGGCTGCCTTTGACTCCAGTTCGTATTGAAGCTCTAGCACAGCAGCCCTCAGCAGCAGCATGACTTCATTCAGTCTACGGTAGTCCATTGTCAGTCTCTATTCTGCTTTAGACTTTCGCACTGTCCATATGGGGCTGTTAAAGGGTGAGTGAGTTTTGCTGATCACCCCTTGGCTCTCTAGTTGATGAGTCAGCTGCTGGATGAGGATCAGGGAGTCTCAGTAGGTGCGATATTACTGCTGGCACACCACTGTGGTAGCAATTGTCACCTGCTGTTCTTCAACCCTTAGCAACCCCACCACAGAAGGGTTCTCTGAGAGACCAGGCAAGGTAGACAACTGTTCAGTTTCCTTTGTCTCCAAGGCAGCTATACCAAAGGCCTATCAGTACCCTCTTGGGTCCTTGAAATACCATCTCCTGAGGCAGTCTATACCAAGCATGCACAGGGCCTCAGAGTCAGTCAAAATGGTGTGTTTATGCTGCTCCTTCCCAGTTAGACTCACTTCAGCTTCCAATACAGTGAGCTGTTGGGATCCCCCTGTCACCGCAGAAAGAGGGATGGGTTTGACCCCTCTGTATCTTGATGGCATTAGGGTTTGCTGTGCACTGGTATCTATTAGAGCCTTATACTCCTGTGGGTCTGATGTGCCAGGCCATCAGATCCACACAATCCAGTAAACCCCATTGTCCCTTTCCTCCACCTGGCTGGAGTCAGGGCCCCTCTAATCCTGATCAGAGTCACTCCTTTCTTGTGAGAATGACTTAAAGGTCCCTTCAAGAGGATCAGAAGTAAGATCAGCCCTTCTACTCTGCCTAGGGAATTTCCCACTGGAGACTGGAGTAGCATTTTTCTTGGAAGAATCCCCTTTTGTGATTGTTTTCCCTCACAGCTCGTGCACCTAGGATTGAAGCGGGTTTTCCATCCCACTTCCTCATGTCTCCATAGACACAGAGGTAAAACCACCAGATGGTACCCTTTGGCCTGTACCTTTCATATTCTCTCTTAAGCAGGGGAGTGCTTACTAAGAGCTGAGGTACGGGCCTGTACAGGTGAGGAATAGGCCATATCCTCTTTGAATTGCTGGACCTTCTGGGACAGTTCCTCCACATCTGAAATGCAGGCCTGTAGGGAGGAAGAGAGACTTCCTTCATATTGCCAGAGTTGGCCAGCCAATTTGTCCACCGTTTGTCCCCGACTTTCTTTCCAGGACACTACAGCCAATGAGTTGGCATATGACCGTGTTGCATTTCATAGAAACTTCTGCCACATGGGTAGCGTGCACTGGACTTCATCTGGATCTGTACGTAACTGCTCATTATTTGGGTCATTATAAATCACCTCCAGACAGTTAATTCCCTTGGGTACTGGATACCTCTTTCCATGGTGGTCCACCTGCCTGGGTGACATGTAACATCTTCCTTAAAGGGGTACCTTTCCTTCATGCCTGACAGAAGTTGCTTCCAAAGGCTGAGGGCTTGTGTCCATTTTCCAGTTGCCTTGTCAATGCTCCCTTCCCTAGACAGAGATCCCATCTGCTTGGCTTCCCTACCCTCTAATTCCAAACCGCTGGCCCTATTATGCCAGCATCAGAGCAGCCAGGTAACAGTGGGATTGCCTGGATGACAGCTGAAAACCTTTAACATATCTTGCAGCAAACTGCACAGGGATAGGGATTGGGTGATTCCGTACAGTTCTACCTCTTCTTCCTGTTCTCATGATGACCCTGATCCATCTTCATCCCTTGCAAAGCAAGCTGATTTATTTGTGTATTTCTTTTTCTGTATAGGGGCGACTGATACCAGCAGAGGTTGATTCTCTGTTTCAACTGCAGCACCCGCTGATGGGATTTGAGTAGTCACAGTGCCTGTCACCAGAGTCTAAGTAGCCCCACAGTGCTTGTCATGAGAGTTAGAATACCCCCAGTGCCAGAGACTTGTTCCCCTTGAGGGCACTGAATAGCACTGAAAAGGACTCAGTAGGCGTGGGCCATGACCCAGCACATTGCAGTGATTTGTGTCTCTCTGGAATTGTCAGGTTGACAGCCTAATTTTTACAAATATTTTAGTAGTTTATCAGGGTTTTACAGTTGTTCAGGGGTGAAATTCCAAAACATTGGAGGTCACCACTGGCCTAGGCACTTGCCCATACTCTCCCACACACCCTGCCACTCTATACAGCCTTGGGGCAGATCTTTGGGTGATATTCTTGGAAAAAAATTGTGCAACTCTAAACAATACTTGGCAAACATTCAAAAGACATAGCACCTAGAGCATGCTGGCCTGGACAGACCAAGGATAGTAAAAATTCTACAAAGCTGAGAGTCTTCTCCCCTGTCTCACCCATAGATTGAGCAAGATCACTATAAAATGACAAGGCCGCATACTCATACCAGCTTAACCTCATACCCAGTGAGATAATCATATCATAAGTTGATAAAATCCATTATAACAACACGAGAGTCCTGACCTATTTCCCAGAGGTGATAGACACCACCACAGGGAACACATAGAGCACGTAAGGATTTACAC
Source organism: Todiramphus saurophagus (assembly GCA_024582635.1). Classification (NCBI taxonomy): domain Eukaryota; kingdom Metazoa; phylum Chordata; class Aves; order Coraciiformes; family Alcedinidae; genus Todiramphus; species Todiramphus saurophagus. The sequence goes on along the minus strand of JANIMW010207459.1, from coordinate 1,274 downwards.
AAGATTTAAACAAGACTTGGCCTGTGCTGGAGCAGGCTTCTGACAGGACCTGTGATCCCAAAGGGAAAGGCAGAGGGGGGAGCTCATGATTCAAGGGGCAATTCCCCTCCCCTTCTCTGTATAAGTGTTCAGTGGAGCCAAGAGCAAGAATACCACGTGTGCCTGGGATTCTTTGTCCTCCACACCACACCCCCCCCCTTCCTCTCTGTGCACTTTTCAGCTTATTGCCTCTTCAAGTTCAACTCTAACTATTTTAACTAGTAAACATCCTCTTGCAAAATCGAGGTTAGTGTGTGCCTATGACCTTCTTCAGGGCAGAGTATCAGTACTGAAGTCGAATGTAATCCAAACAGTGATGTTGACTGCACAACCTGCTCTGAAATGCACAGTGTAAACAAATGGAAAAAATGAGAGATTTTCCTCTATGTTTTCTGTAGCTTGAAGAGCTTTTTAAAAGCAATTGGAGATGCAACATTTTGGACTAGAGCTATGTATATATTTCTTTTTTTCCACATAATTTTCATGTGATACTACTTCCTACAACACACTTATATTTTGAGAATACTAAATCAATTTTGGACTTTGAGTGTAGTTTTATATTATTTCCATTATAAATAGTTAATGTATAACACCTTACAGATTTTATACGCACAGTCTGTTCAAGTTTAATACTGATAACAGCATATGAAATTTGTTTGTACTGCTCTGTATCTATACCTCTGACTTAATGCTTGAGACAAAAATCAGTGTCATGTTTACATAAAATCCAAAAGAAACACCCAAATTCTGCAGTGATAATGTATTGAGAGTCACACCTGGGTCTTCATGTTGGGAAAACAGAGATGGGTTTAGGTCTGATCTTCAGAGAATAGAGTTTGAAACCATGGTTCAATAGGGTGCTTTGTTAAATAGTGGCTGAAGTGAACATCTTTCATATGGTATACCATACCTTCTTACAATATAAGAAAACCCAGCTATTTTTCCTTGTGCTTTCTCATGCCAAGTGGAAATTCAGACTTCTGAAACAGTTCATGCATGTCTCATTCAGTATTATAAATCTGATATCCTGTGTATTGATAACTGCAGCAGTTTCCATCTCCAAAGAGCTACACAAACATAGCTGCCCTACCAGATTGTATGGGTTGAAGGTGAGCTTTAGCATCAGATCAGTGGTGGGTTGACCCTGGCACGGCACCCGGTGCCCACCAAGCCCTTCTATCACTCCCCCCGACCCCCTTCAGCACGGCACGCAGGGAGAGAATAAGACGCAAAGC
>JANIMW010207458.1:0-10207 GCA_024582635.1 Todiramphus saurophagus | reverse complement strand
TAGGGAACACTCACTAGATAATCACAATTCATAAAATCATTCAGGTTGGAAAGAATGATTCAAGTTGTGGTTTAACCTCTGATGGCAACTAAACACCACGCAGCCCACTGCTTCTCCCCACACACACACACCCTCCTGTGGGATAGAAAGGAGAATTGTGAGGAAAAAAAAGGTGAGACCCTGCGGGTTGAGAGAAGGATAATTTAATAGAACAACACAAAAGAGAGAAGAAACAACAGCAATAACAATAATACTAATGAAATAATATATAAAGCAAGTGACAGAAATTGTGAGGCTCTACTGGTACCCCAGATGCGCTGACCCCTGCTCTGGCTGCATGCTGAAAACACATGCCCCCTCCCCTTAGATATCGGTCATGACATCAGTACAGTATCAAATATCCCATTGGCTGGTTCAGTTTTTTATCCTGGCTGTGGCCCCTCCCAACTGCATGGGCAGCTGCTTGTGAAAATTAACCCAAATCGAACCCACGATAGGAAGCTACAAACTCCAACTTCATGCTCAAAGAATGGTCAATAATGAATTCAAGCCAGGTCACTCAAGGTTTTGTCCAATCAGTTCTGAAAACCTCCAAGGAACCTCCCCTGTTTGAATTTATGGCCACTGTCTTCTTGTCCTCCTGTCACACACCTCAGGAGGAGACTGGCCTCATCCCCTCAGTAACCTCCTCATAGATATTAGTAGGCTGCTATTAAGTCCCCCCTGAAGCCTTCTTTTCTCCAGGCTGTACAAACACAGTTCCCTCAGCCTCCTTATAGAGCATGTGCTACGGCCCCTGACTAGCCTGGTGGCCCTCTGATTAACTCGCACCAGTTTCTCAATATCTGTCTTGTATTGGGGGGGCAAAACTGGACACAGTACTCTAGATCTAGAGGTCTAACAAGTGCCAAGTAAAGGAGAATAATCACTTCTTCGATCTACTGGATACACTCCTGTTGACGCTGCCTAGGATACTGTTTGGCCTTTATCACTGACAAGGCACACTACTGGCTTTTGTTTAGCCTATTCTCCAGCAGGATCCGCAAGTCCTTTTCAGCAAAGCTGCTCTCCAGCCAGTGAGTCCCTCACCTGCACCATTGCAGGGGGTTAGTTCATTCCAAGTACAGGACTCTGCATTTGTCCTTGTAGAATTTTGGGAGGTTCCTCTCAGACCATTTCTCCAACCTGAATAGGTCCCTCTGAATGACAGCCCTGTCCTCAAGCATATCAACTGCACCCCCAAATATAATGTTATCTGCAAGCTTGATGAGGGTGCATTCTGTCTCCTCCATGTTACTGATAAAGATCTTAAGCAGGACAGGTCCCAAGACTGACCCCTGTATTATTCCACTTGTAACCAGGCTCCAGGTAGAGTACAAGCCACTAACCACTACCCTCCGAGCCTAACAAACCAGACAGGTTTTCATCCATCTAGACCATAACAATTCAATTTGGATACAAGGATTCTGTAGGAGACTGCATGAAAAGCTTTTCTCAAGTCAAGGTGGATGAAATTAACTGCTCTCCCCTCATCGACAAATTTAGTCCTTTCATTCATTATACAAGGCAATGAGGTTGGTCAGGCATAATTTACTCTTGGTAAACCCATACTGACCATTCCCAGTCATCTTCTATTGCTTGTGCTTCGAAATATATTCCAAGAAGACTTTCTCCATGATTTTTCCAGGGAACAAAGTGAGACTGACAAGCTTATCGTTCCATAGATTGTTCTGTTGGCCTTTTTTGAAAATGGGTGCAACATTTATCTTTCTCCAATTATCAGGGACTTCTCCTGATCTACACAGCCTTTCAAAGACAATAGAGAGCAGCTTCACAATGAAATTGGCCAGCTCTCACAGCACCCTCAGGTGCATCCCATCTGGTCCCATAAATTTGTATGGGTTGGTATTTCTCAAGAGATTCCCAACTTGATCCTCTTCCACTAGTGGTGCTTCTCCTTGAACACTATCTCTAAGCAGAGAGACTTAAGAGAGCATGTTTGTGAAGACTGAGACAAAAATAGCATCAAGTACTTTAGCTACCTCTGCTGTCACTAAATCATCTGCCCCATTCAGATGCAGGCCTGCATTTTCCTTGTTTATTCTTTTACTGATAATGTAGCAGCAGAAGCTCTCATTGACCTTTATGTCCTTTGCAAATCTCAATTCAAGTTGAACTTTGGCTTTCCTAATACTATCCCTACATGCCCAAGCAAAGTTTCTAAATTCCTCCTTTGTAGGCTGTCCTTGCTTCCACCTCCTGTGTACATCTTTTTACATTGGACCTCAGTTATGATCTTCCTGATTAGCCAAGCTGGCCTACTTGGTTTCCTGAGTATCAGCATAGACCATTAGTATACTCGAAGACTTGGCAACTCTTTGGAGTTCCTTTGCCATTCAGAGCTGTCTCTCGTGATCCTCCCTACCAGTCCCCCAAATAAGGCCATATCTGCTATCCTGAAGTCTTGACTCTGTACTCTGCTACTCTCCTTCCTCACTCCCCTCAGGATCTTGAGCTCCACTATTTCACAGTCACTACAGCCAAGGCTGCTATTGATTATCACATCCTCAACAAGTTTTCTTGTTAGTGATTAGCAGATTCAGCTGTGTGTCACTCCTGGTTGGCCCATCCAGTACCTGTGTCAAGAAGTTATTCCTGACGCCCTCCTGAAATCTCCTTGACTACTTGTATTCCTCTGTGTTGCCCTTCCAGCAGGTGTCATGGAGGTTTAAGTCCTCCACAAAGAACAGGGTCTATGATCCCGAGAATTCTTCCAGTTGTTTAAAGATGATTGATCGATTTCTAATACTGATCAGGTAGTTTGTAACTCCCACCATGGTGTCACCCTCACTGGCCTTTCCTCCCATCTTAACCAACAAGCTCTCAATCAGCCTGTTGCCCATTCCATAGAAGAGGTCCATGTATTCAATCTGGTCCTTCACATAGAGGTTAACTCTCCTCTTCTTCCCTACCTGTCTTTTCAGAAGAGTCTGAATCCATCCATTACAGAACTGCGGTTATAGAAGTTCTCCCACCACAGCTCAGATATTCATCACAGTTCATCTGCACACAGAGCTATAGAACTTTGTTTCCCAGGATGTGTGCGTTTGTGCACAGGCACCCTTTTGTCCTACTTTATCCTTCTGAGTGCCTCGTGTCACTTCATGGTATGAACTTTATCACCCAACAAACCTAGCTGAAAGACATTTTTCACCTTGTCAGATGGATCCTGTCTCTCCCTAGCAATCCTTATTCCACAGAGAGACCTACAGTCATAAAAGCCAAAGTGCTGCCTGCAACACCAGCCATGCAGCCAGCTGTTAAGTCACAAAATGCATAAATGTATCCACTTCTCATGTAGGTTTGGGAATACCATCCATGTCCTTAGTCTTTGTCCCCAGAGCTCTGTAGTTACTCTTGATATATTCCAGGTCTCCCCTGGCAGCATTATTGGTGCCCACATGGATGAGCAGCAAGAGATAATAGTCCAAGGGACAGACAAGTCTTAACATTCTCTCCATAACCATCCTGGATAGGAGATATGAGCCCTTAGCAAGAAACAAACGTTCCATGACAGCATGTCTGGTTAGCAGATGGGTGCCTCCACCCCCTGCAGAAAGGGATCTCCAACCATTATCATCCACTGCTTCCTCCTGTTGCCCAGATGTTTCTGAAGCCTCCCTCAAAGAGCCTGTTCCCCTGCATTAGCTATTACAGGACTGTACTGATCCTATAAGTTCAGATCTAAAGCAGATAAGGGCAGAGAAGGAGCCTTTTTCCTGCTCCAGAAGTTAAGTCTTGGCTATCTCCATCCACTACTGGTTTAAGTGTAGCTTCTTGCTGTCCCTTCTTCCTTGCACTATGTGGCTCAGGCTCTGGTCTTTGTGAGGTTTCAGTGCAGACCCTGTTGATCCATTTGCATTCCCTAATGCTACAACAGCCTGTTCACCTCCTTACACAGCTCCTTTACCTGTTGACTCTACTCTTTGACCAGAGCACACATACCACAAAAAAAAAAAAAAAAAAAAATCACCACTACCTCCTGCTTCAGGCAATTCCTTCAATCCCAGACCTTGATAGCAACATTCTTCCTCTAAAGCTCCATCTGGAATAAAGCTTTTAATTTACCAGGGGTGTTGTTTCCAACCAGTGCTGGGGACAGAGCCCTGTGGCACATCACCACCATTGCTGTACAGTCCCACACTGTCTGGAGCTCTCCAGCATGCTGACTGCCCTGATAACTGCTTCTGTTTTCTGTACTCTGGGAGCTGCATTTCTACTTACCAGATAAACAGGTGTCACCCCCAGCAGCTGACCAGCAGATTATTCCCTAGTCATCAGACTGTTTTAGACTTTCATGTTTTACAATGTACACAATTTGAAGATGACTCAGGCCAGTCTATCACTGTTTCCTTATTGGCCATGTGCAATCTTAGGAATCTCTTCTTCATAAGCTAACTTTTTGAATGGCTTCTTTGAAAAATTAAAGGAGTTTGCTCTGTTGGTTACACTGCTTTCCCAAGGAAACAAAGCATGTATGATTTCACTATGTTTCTCCCTCAAAACAATTTTTGGGTTCTTAGCTGATATTAAATATGTTTCAGAGAAAGAGAAGTCTCAAAGACAGTTATGTTCTTAAAAGTTTTGTGAAAACTAGCAGGTTCGTAAAGACATATCCACACCAGTGTTCCCAGCAAGGGAAATCCAGGCAATGAAAAAAAAGCTATTTGGAGGCTTCCACTTGGTCAGTCAACATGAACAAACTTCATAAGCAGCAAACACACAACTCCCAATTGTCACAACACAGGGGACATAAGTAAATCTTAAGTAATGCTTCACATACAGGGCTTCACCCCTCTTCCCAGGGACACCTAGGCACATCTGCTATGGGATGCAGGTATAGTAGCAGGCTGCAGAAGTTAGACTGTAGGGAGGACTAAGCCCCCAAGTAATCTTTCTTTATATGTGGGAGTAGGACAGGATGGGAGTAAGCAGAAGGTATAGTACTTGAAATACAAAGCTTTGGGAAAGCTATGGTTAGGCACTGAGGGGGTGCAGGGAGCTCCTGCTTGAAACCAAAAGATCAAAAATTACGAGGAGGGTGGAGGGTGTCATGTTAGGATGGCACTCAGAGTGAGGATACACATATGAATGCAGGAAGTCAAAGGGAAGGAGAGTCAAGGCAAATTATTGCTAAGTAGGAGAACCCTTCTGAAAAGTTTGCAAACTGACTGAGGTGATAAAGACAAAAATATACAAGCAAATCAGGTTTCCACTGTTTACAGAACACAATACTGCTTGGATATTCATTACAGAAAACTGGAATTGTTTTTATAGTGACTAAAGGTTACCAACCTTGTCTACCAAGGAATGGTAGTAAACAGGTGAGGGGAAGAGGTCAAAAGTGTTAGTGGAAAGCAGTTAACAGAATCACTATGTTGTGGCATTTGCTGGATAAGTTTGAAGGTTTAAGTTCTGATGAGAGACAGAGACTGACTTACCAATCTTCCCAGCTCCAACGGAACTGAAAGTTACTCAGGTGATGAGAAAACCAGTTAATAAACCTTTTTTAAAAAGAAAACTCTATTAAATACCAGAACTGCAAAGAAAAACAACAAACAAAAATATCCCCACAAACTTCCTAATTGACAAGTAGAATACATCTATAAGAAAATCTCAAAGATAATCCCAAGCTCTCCAATCTGTAGTCATTAATGCATTAAATAGACATCAATGTTGATTCACAGAAAAAGACCAAATTGAGAATCAAGAGACAGCCTTTATGGATGAATGTGCAGTCTCTGGTGCATATACAAGACTCATGACTTAATAAAATAAGCAGTGAAAAAACTTACTGCAAGTCTACAGGTTTTCACAGTTTTGCACAACAATTTTAGTTCTACATAATGCAGACCGCTCAAACCACAGAAACACCACTGGCTCTTTTCCAGCTAGCCAACCTTCTCACAAACCCATATTCCAACCCTTTCCTTCCTCAGGCCAATAGGGAGGAGAAAGTAGTACATAACAGAAGGGGGTATGGATGTGAAAGAGTTTTCATAGTTTTTATAGCTGCACTGTATAGCTAATCAGACTAGTGACTTGAAGGATTGAGTTTCCAAGGGAAGAAAGACAAATGGTCAGTCCATCCTTTACCTCCTCTTCATATGGCTCAAGTCTACAGCCCCAAAACCATTTTTTTACAGAACCAAACTGTATTAAAAGGATCATCTGAAATCCTTGATAAAAATGCATCAATATCCACTGCAGAATAAAAATGAAAAACATTTTTGTTGTCCCGAAAATATATACTTACCTGTCTATACATGTAGTATTCATTGTATCCAAGCGCATGTAAAGCATTTCTGTGGCTTGTGCAAGCTGAAAGTTTCGTATAAAAAAAGTTAACATAGAAGCATCTGAAATCATAATTTACTCTCTCCATTTTTCAGAGGTGATTTCATCAACTCTCTACTGACAGCTCCCTGTCTCTATACGCCACTGACTTACCCCATTTTGAAAAGGCCACAGGAATAAATAAATAAATAATGAAGTATGTAGTTTTTTTCCAATAAGTAACATCTATTCTCTAATCCAAGTCTGATTTTCTTCCATTAATTACAGTAAGATCATTAGCTGCTTTTACTGGAAGCCAGAATCCCTACCATGAGACAACAAAAACTGCACACTAATGATACAAATGGACACCAACCTCATTATGGACCACATTTTTATGATCTCACAGTTTTAGCTTCACATGTTCCTGTTGCTGCATAATCAACAGACCATCTTTGCTCATCATTAACAGCTTAAGAAAGTACATCCACACTGGCCTGACCCCAAAGAGCATTGCCAGCCAACCCTGATACTTTGCTGTTGTATCCCTATTGATACTTACTGCAAGCAGGTACACACAATTTTAGGGATAGTCTCAGTGAGAGCTTAGGCTATGTTTTAAAATCACTGGGTGATTTCAAGCAGTAGAATAAAATTTTGGGAATGGAATTACTAGTAGGTATGTCTCTTAGTCCTCCATTCTTAGTAACTGTAGCTCATTAGCCACAACCTAAAACTACAATGAAAAGGGACCAATGCAACACTCAGAATGTGCTAGAAGCTGATATTTCCTTCCTCACCATTAGCTACAATCTGATCTGAGAGATTATTGACTTTATGAATACTCCTAGTCCATTTCAGTGCAAACTCAAACAGTTATTTAACAGTTAATTTAAATTTACTACATTTGCAGTGAAATGGACTAGGAGCACTCATACTGCTGTTACAATAAAAGGCTTAAGAAATATTAATTTCTTTTCCTTTTCTAGGTTTTAATGTAACTATAACCATGCCACAAGCTGCCCTGATGTAAAAACAGGTCTCAGAATCATGCAAGTTATTTATTTGGCTACAACACAAGTTGTTTGGCAAGTTATTTATTTGGCTACAAGAGGACTCCTCAAAAAGATCTGAGGAAGAATCGTAACAAGATTTCTCAGTTTTCCTGGTCTGCAAGCTAAAGAACAAGCTTAGATGTGAATGTAGGCTTTACTTATGACTGTTGAGCTGTATTATTCCTTCCCCTGAGCAGTGTTATTGGTGAAGTTTCATAGAGCTAAACATGGAAAGAAGGAAAATTTATTACTGCTGACATTTATGACTATTCCTTCTTGTACAGAACAAAAGAGAAAAAGAAATTATTTATAAAAGGCTCTTCAGCAGCATGAGAAGGATACAACTTGTGGTAAAGAACCAGGCTGGAGTTTGCACAATTCAATGAGGAGTGCTGTGTACATAACCTCAATATGTGGTGGAGATGGAAGCTGAAACAATTCTGCAAATATTACCTACATGGGAGGAAAGCACAGAATCAGAGCATGGTCACTCAGCCTGCACAGTCCTGAACTTGAGAACAGCAATGCACACATTCAGCAATTATATATCAAAACAAGGCCCATTTTATTCTTTCAAACTTACATTCTGGAAATAAGAGAGGAAATTAATAAGACAGTGCAAACTCTTCACCATACTAATATAAGCCTCTTTAATTACCCCTATAATTTTACATTAATGCCATGCATAAGACTAGTATTATGCAACAATTCTGTTATGTCTACTTGACATGTGCACTGAGTTATAGCATGACCTAATGCAATATTAAAGCAGAATCTGAGGAAGGAAGTGATCAAGCTAGCTGAATTCATCTGCTCCTCACCTAGGAAAGTATTAAAATAAGCATTTAACATGAAACAACAGTTGCACGAAAGTGACATTTGTACCTTTTTCATAGCACTGCATTTACTTTACTCCCACATAAAAAAGTTATATAAAAAAAGAGATAAGGACTGATCTACTTGAGACATTACATAGGATTGTGTTTTTGAAATTCATCAAGTGTTCATTGAAACTTGTATCTGCACATTTCACAAACTGGCATATCATGGCGGGGGGGGGAGAAATCACCTGTCTACCTGGAAGACCATGGCACTGATGACATAACTTAAACTTTACAGAGTCTGGGTAAGTTCTAAGTTCTTATGTTGTTTTGACACTGGTTTGACAGACAGCAATAATACCAACATATACATCTATGGGGAGCTATTAAGAAAAATGGGTCACACTTCAGATCATTTCATGCATACAGAGTAGTATGGATAATTCTGGGCTTTAAAGACATGAGCTCCTGCAGGTGATTAATCCTTTCAGCCACTGTTGTAAGTGGGTTTATTTGAAAATTTCAAGTTTATATTTACTGCCTTGCAAATAAAAGCATTGTTTCAACATTTAGAAAATATTAGTTAGGCTAAATTATATCTATTACTCTATGTTCATCTGCAAAGCAAGGGAAATCTCTTAGATATGTTTAATATATTGTAGTTGAAGGCAATATATATTATCAACTTGACAGGCCTTACAGGAAATAGCAATAAGCAAATGGAATACAAGGCTGCAGAATTCACACTGAAGTTTAACACACTGCAGTTCTGTTAAAAACATTTATAGTCAAGAAATAAGGTTAGTACTCACAAATAAATTCAAATACTTGGGAGGGAAACCAAGGAAATTAGCAGTTATGCTCAAACAATTTGTATATCAGCTTTCCTTTTCTTCTAATAATAGTTATTATTATCTAACCTGTTCAAAGCCATTGCACTGTCAACAGGATAAGACTGCAGACTCCTAAATCATACTGTAATTTAAAAGATCCATCATGGAGTTAATTGAGGTTTGTTACTTTAGAAATAAAGAGGTTATCTGTGAAACACATACCTCTACTATGTGGTAGTTCAAGGGGATCTTATTATTTCCTGGATAGCTCAACAACTGTGCAGCACTGTAAATTAACAGATGCATTTAGTTTAAACTGAAACACAGCAAAAATGATGTAGATACTAAACAGACATGCTTACTTCTTTGCAACATGTTTAATTCTTTTCAAGAATTCTTTACCCTTATGAAGCAGGTAAAATAAGCAGACCTCAAAGAGTGAAATTGCCTATTTATCCACAGAACACATACAAAAAACTTGGCACAAGCTCTTAACAGCAGTACCTGAACCAGAGAGACACATTTCATCTCCATACACAAGCAATGCTTGAACATAGACTGCTAAACAAAATGCAGTTTTACATAAATCCTCACAGTGACCTGTGATGCCGTCATCTGTCCACTAAAGGACAAACTACATTAGTATATCAGGAAAAATAAAAAAAAATAAATAATCCAAACAATAGATTTGTTTTCCAGTCATTCTCAACCCATCAAACTAACAGGCTATAAAAGACATGTTAGTGCTACAAATGAATTAAAAAAGATACAGCATCACCTGTTATTTATAAAAAGAAAAAAAAAAATATTTTTCAAGTTTTATCTCTCTAACACTTCTTATAACCTCCCTCTAGTCTTACTTTCTTTGGGGAAATAAAGAAGTCCCCTCCATTAACTTCAACAGTGCTGGATTTCTAGTTTCTGCTGAGTCAAAAAGCTGTAACAAAAACCCTACAACGTATCTGCACCAAAATCAGTATTCCTGTCTAATTTTTGCACAGTATGCAAACTTTGCTGGATCTTACTTGGGAGCACAAGAGAGCTAAATATTTGTGGTAAATTATCTGGGTTACCAATTGCCCATATGTAGTGGGTCTGGCTGAGCTGCTTTTCCCCATCCATCTCTCACGCTGCAGTACTGGGAGCTGGAGGGTGTTGATAA
>JANIMW010207457.1:0-10217 GCA_024582635.1 Todiramphus saurophagus | reverse complement strand
AGAAGCCTATACCCTCCCCCCTCCCCCCCTCCTTTTCCTAGCTTTTATAGTTCAGCTGACATCATATGGTACGGAATATCCCTTTGGTCAGTTTGGGTCAGCTGTCCCAGTCACGCCCCCTCCCAAGATCTTGTCCACCCCATCCCCCTGCAGGGGGAATGTTGGTGCTGTGTGAGCCCTGCCCAGCAGCAGCCACAACACGGGTGTGTTATCAGCACCTTTCCAGCTCTCAATGCAAAGCACAGCACTGGGAGGTCTGCCATGGGGAAAATTAACTCCAGCTCAGTCAGACCCAATATAGGGAGTTACAGTCAGTACATAACAGTTCCTCTCTTCTGATCCTTCCTCCTCATACTTTTCTTCTGCTCCAGCATGGATACTTCCATGGACTGCAGTCCTTCAGGACTTGCATCAGCATGGGTTCTCCACAGTACTCAGTTCCTTTCAGGAAATACCCAACTACTTCAGCAAGGGCTCCTCCACAGGCTGCAGTGTGAATATTTGCTCTGGTGGTCTCTTCCATGGTCTGTAGGGGAGTATCTGTTTGGGCACCTGGAACACTTCCTTGCCCTCTTCCTTCTCTGACCTTGGTGTTAGCACTGCTACTTCTTGCTCTGTTTTCTCTCCCCCTCTGCCTGTCTCATGTTTTTTTTGCCCTTTAAATATGTTTTCACAGAGATGCCACCAGCTTTGTAGTCAGCTACAGCCAGCAGTAGGTCCCTTTTAGAGATGGCCAGAACCATCTGTGTCTGGCATGGGGGCAGCCCCTGACCTCTTCTGACAGAGGACACACCTGCTTCATTTTAAAGAAACAATGTTAAAACAGGGATCAATACTAGGTCCAATGCTGTTCAATATCTTCATTAATGATCTGGATACTGGGGTAGAGTGTACCCTCAGCAAATTTGCTGATATGCCAGAGGGTCATGCTACCACACAGAGGGACCCAGACAGGCTGGAGAAATGGGCTGACAGGAACTTCATGCAGATCAACAAATGCAAAATCCTGCACCTGGGGAGGAACAACCCCAGGCAGCAATACATGCTGGGGGCTACCCAGCTGGAAAGTAGCTTGGCAAAAAAGTACCTGGAGAACCTGGTGGACATCAAGTTGAACATGAGCCAGCAGTGTGCCCTTGCTGTAAAGAATGCCAATACTAACATGGACAACATGAGGAGGAACATTGCCAGTAGATCGAGGGAGGTGATCCTTCTCCTCTCCTCAGCACAGGTGAGGCAACATGTGGAGTCCTTTGTCCAGTTCTGGGCTCCTCAGTACAAGAGAGAAATGGACATGATGGAGAGAGTCCAGCAAAGGGCCATTAAGATGATTATAGGACTGAAGCATCTCTCCTATGAAGAAAGGCTGAGAGAGCTGGGACTGTTCAGCCTGGAGAAGACAAGGCTCAGAGGGAATCTCGTTATCAATGTATATAAATATCTGAAGGGAGGATGCAAAGAAGATGGAGCCAGGCTCTCTTCAGTGATGTCCAATGAGAGGACCAGAGGTGATGAGCACAAAGTAAAACACAGGAGGTTCCATCTGAACATTAGGAAACACTGTTTTTACTGTGAAGGTGACTGAGCACTCCGGTTGCCCAGAGAGGTTGTGGAGTCTCCCTCCTTGGAGATATTCAAAAACTGTCTGGACATGGTCCTGGGCAACTGGCTCTTGGTGCCTCTGTCTGATCAGGGGGGTTAGACTAGATGACCTCCAGACGTCCCTTCCAACCTCAATCATCACGTTATTAAAATTTTGCATTCCCCTAGGTATTGCATGGTTCTTTTGTTTTGACATTATATCTTTTTCTTCTGCCTAATGATTACTAGTAATAGTAACTGCTTGAGCAAGGGTTTAGAAGGGGGGAAAAAAACTCCAGCTTGTGGCATATAACTTTAAAATACAGGTCTGAAAAGAGGTGAAATGTAGTCAGAAAGACTGTAAAGTTAAGAGGGGAAAATCTTTTTTCTTCTCATTTGTTGATACATTTTGAGGATTAGAAAAAGAGTGTGCTTATACAGGTGTGATCTGAAAAGAAAGCAAGAAAACAAGTTTCCTATCAAGCAGCAAGAGAAATAGGTCTATAATCACTGAAAAGTCGTGGAGATCAGGGGACGTCCCTGATGACTAGAAGGTGGCAAATATACTCATCTACAAGAAGGGCCCAAAAGAGGACCCAGGAAACTACAGGCCCATTAGTCTTACTTCAGTCCTTGGGAAAGTTATGGAATGAGTCATAGAATCATAGAATGGTAGGGGTTGGAAGGGACCTCTGGAAATCATTGAGTCCAACCCCCCTGCCAGAGCAGGATCACATAGGGCAGGGCACACAGGAACATATCTAGGTGGGTCTTGAAAGTCTCTAGAGAAGGAGACTCCACCACCTTTCTGGGCAGCCTGTTCCAGTGCTCTGTCACCCTCACAGTAAAGAAGTTTTTCCTCATGTTGAGGTGGAACTTCTTATGTTCCAAGTTGTGACCATTGTCCCTCATGTTATTCCTCCCCAGGTCTAGGACTTTACACTTATCCTTGTTGAATTTCATTAGGTTTACCTTTGCCCAGCTCTCCAGTCTGTCCAGATCTTGCTGAATGGCAGCACAACCTTCTGGAGTATCATCCACTCCTCCCAGTTTCGTATCATCAGCAAACTTGCTGAGGGTGTGCTCTATCCCTTCAAACAGGTCATTGATTAAGATGTTGAATAAGACTGGACCCAGCACTGAGCCCTGGGGAACACCACTAATTACAGGTCACCAGCTGGACTCTGTGCCACTGATCACAACCCTCTGAGCTCTATTGTTTAGTCAGTTCTCAACCCATCTCACTGTCCCCTCTTCTAACCCACACTTCCTGAACTTACCCATGAAGATGTTATGGGAGAAGTTGTCAAAAGCCTTGCTGACATCAAGGTAGACAACATCCACTGTTCTCCCTGCATCTACCCATTCAGTCAGACAACCATAGAAGGCTATCGGATTAGTCAGACATGGCTTCCCTTTAGTGAATCCATGTTGGCTATTGTTGATAACCTTCTTCTCTTCCATGTGCTGAGATTTGACCTCCAGAATGAGCTGAGTCCTCCTAGAAACTATTACAATCTAAATGGAGCAGGTGATTGGGAAAAGCCAGCATAGATTTGCCAAAGGCAAATCATGCCAGACTAACCTCATCATCTTCTACAACAAAATAACTTTTGCTGTTGACATGAGGAGAGCAGAGCAGTGCTTGTTGTTTACCTGGAATTTGCCAAAGTGTTCAACACTGTTTCCCATAGCCTTCTCCTGGACAAATTGTCAAGATATAGACTGGATGGGTGATCTGCGAGATGGGTAGGAAATTGACAAAGAGGCTGCATTCAGAGGGTGATGATCAATGGTTTTTACACAGGCTGGTAGCCTGTCACAAGTGAGGTCCCCCAGGGATCAATACTGGGCCCCACACTGTTCAACATCTTAAATGATCTGGATGATGGGATTGAAAGCACCCTCACCAAGTTTGCTGATGACACCAAACTGAGTGGACATGTCAGAAGGGGGAGCCATCTTACAGAGACCTAGACAGTCTGGAAGAGTGGGCTAGCAAGAACAGTGTGAAGTTTATCAAAGAGAATTGCTAAGTCCTGCACCTAGGACGACATTACCAAAGAGCCCAGTACAGACTAGGATCTGCGTAGATGGGGAGCAGCCTTGCTGAAAGGGACCTGGTGGACAACAACAAGCTGAACACGAGTCAGCAGTGCATCACTGCAGCAACAAAGGCAAATTGGATCCTTGGCTGCATCCACAGGGGCATTACTAGTAGAGATAGAGATGTGATCATCTTGCCCTAATCAGGGCTTGTCAGGCCACACATGGAGTATCACATCCAGTTCTGATCCCCACAATTCAAGAAAGAGGTGGAGAGACTGGAGTAGGTTCAAAGGTGGACATGAAGACAATCACATGCTTAGAAAACCTGCCCTATGAAGGAAGACTGGAGGAGTTGGGTCTTTTCTTCCTGGAGAAGAGAAGGCTTAGGGAGGACCTCATCACAGTATTCTAGTACTTAAAGGGTGACTACAAAGAGGATGGAGGTGCTCTCACTTCAGAAGGAGCCACACGGAGAAGACAAGGGACAAGGGGTTCAAGTTGTACTGGGAGAGGTTTCATCTCGATTTAGGAAAGAATTTTTTTACAGTGAGAACAATCATTCACTGAAATAACCTCCCCAAGGATGTGGTAGAGTCTCCCATCACTGGAGGTTTTCAAGATGTGATTGGACAGGGTGCTTGATAACCTAATCTGGGCTCCCTTTCCCATAAAAGTTTGAACCAGATGATCATTCAAGTTCCCTTCCAACCTTGGCTGTTCTATGATTCTATGAAATATTCTACTGAACCTATAGTGTTCAGAAAGTGGTAATCAAACTCCTTTAAAACTAAAAAACATAAAAGGGCCAATAAAATATTAATAAAAATAATATTTGGTAGACTGAGAAACATTGTGAGGAATTAATAAGTGTAGAGAGGCTTTAAAACATGATAGTCTTTAAATGTATGTGAAGCAAAAGGCTTCCAACAGGGTTAGAGGGGACAGTTCAGGAAGACATTTATTGTAGAGAAGCTTAGTTTTCTCTGTATTGGTCATCTGCAAATCATAGAATGGCTTGAGTTGGAAGGGACCTTAAAGATCACCTAGTTCCAACCCCTCTGCCATGGGCAAGGACACCTCCCACTAGACCAGGTTGCTCAAAGCCTCATCCAGCCTGGTCTTAAAAACTTCCAGGGATGAGGCATCCACAACTGACTGCAAATATTTGGTTTCTTAAACTCATCACATCATATCTCTTAAGTGAAATGATTATGATGAAGAGGTCTAGCTAACCATTTTAAGCAGGGAGAAGCAGTGAAAAGGAGAGGTAACTATTTCTGTTCAGGTCCAAAGATAAACTTAGTGATATGAAAGCCATTCACCTCTAACACTGACAACTCTAGGAACTACTTAGTCCCAGTAGAACTTCAGTAAAATACAGAGAAATCAGTTTTTTCATGGGTTGTTTTTGATCACATCATCTTTACCTGTTAATTGCTATTACTGCACTAACAGGTTAAAAGATGACGCACCTCTGTGCTGGGATAGCAGAGCTGATTTGTACTCCAAACATTTTAAAATGTTTTTTCAGCTATGTAAGCATGCACCTGGTAGGAATAGAGTGCATATGCTGAACCTGAGCTCTATATGGCATTTATTTACTTGCAAATATGGATCCCATTGCTGTGAAATCTATGCTTATATTTTACAAAAAGGTCTTTGAATCTATGTGGATTTATCCTAAGTCTGTGTCAGGAGGGAGTGCCTGTGTTGAATATTATAGAAAAATAGGACCTACTTCTTTCTCCTGAAGTAAACATTTACTCCTTTTTCTGATATAACTTCTGCAGTTGCCTTAGCATCAGTATTTAAAATATCTTGATGTCACTAAAATATGCCTTAAAAATGCTCAGGTGGGCAATTAAGTGTTTGCATTATGAAGGCAGTATGTTCTACAACTAATTATAGTTGATTAGCTTTATGGTGTTTTGATCTAGTCTGTTAAGTCTCCCTCTCTAATGCTAGCTGAAGTAAATACATTTTGTTTACATTGGCATAGAGTGAAGATAGTTCGAGTCCCAAGAGACAACGCCTTTCTCATTCAGTCTTTGACTATACAGCAGCATCATCAACTGCATCACCGCCAATGCGACCATGGGAGATTGCATCAAATAGGCAGCCTCCTTTGGCTCGATCAAACCAACATCACTTCTCTGGGGAATACTGCAGCACACCTGCACGAAGTAGGAGGAGGTAAGCAAACTATTTAGGTTAGGGATCAGTTTCTTATTCTATTGTCAACTCCGAGGAAATCTATTTCAGGCCAACATTGAACAGTATTTATTATGTGATAAATACTCTAATGCTTCTTTTGACTTTTTTTGGACTAAATTATAATAAGTGCAACAGAAAATTCTATATTAAAAGTAATTTAAGTTCTTGCATCTTTCAATAATTTGTAAGAGTAGAGAGAAATTGGAGAACAAAATGCTTATTAACTTTTTTTTTGTTATGAGCTGGCTTCTCTCTCTCATTCTGTACTGGAGAAATAAGCATTTAAAAAAATGGCAAGAGGGGAATAGTGGTGGGTTGACCTTGGCTCTATCACTCCACCTCCTCAATAGGACAGGGGGAGAAAAACATGACTAAAAGCTCATGGGTTGAGATGAAGACAGGGAAATCACTCATCAGTTACAGTCACGGGCAAAACAAGCTCAACTTGCAAAAATTAATGTAATTTGTTATCAATAGAACAGAGTAGGAACAAAACAGTGAAACAAATAAGAACAAATCTTAAAATACTCTCCCTTCACCTCTCCCTTCTTCCTAGACTCAACTTCACTACTGACTCTTCTACATCCTCCCTCCCAGCGACACAGGGGGATAGGGAATGGGGATTGTGGTCAGTTCATAATGCTTTATGTCTACCACTCCTTCCTTCTCATACTTTTCCCCTGCTCCAACATGGGGTCCCTCCCACAGGAGACAGTCCTTCATGAATTTTTCCAGTGTGGGTCCCTCCTATGGTGCTGCAGTTCTTCAAGAACTGCTCCAGCATGGGTCTCTTCCACAAGGTCACAAGTCTTGACGCAAACCTGCTCCTATGTAGGCTGCAGCTTCCTTCAGGTAAAAAATCCACCTGCTCTGTCATGGGGTCCTCCATGTGCTGCAGGGTAGATATCTGCTCCACCATGGTCTTCACCATGGGCTACAGGGGCGTCTCTCCTCCAACACCTGGAGCACCTCCTCCCCTTCCTTTTTCACTGACCTTGGTGTCTTCAGGGTTGATTCTCTCACGTTTTCTCACTTCTCTCAGCTGCTGTTGCACAGTATTTTTTACCCTTTCTTAAATATGTTATCACACAGGTGCTACCAACATTGATGATTGGCTCAGCTTTGACCAGCCTTGAAGTTCACTAGAGTTGACTCTGTCCAATATGGGGACAGCTTCTGGTGTCTTCTCATAGAAGCCACTCCTGCAGCCCCCACACTACCAAAACCTTGCCACATAAACCCAACACAGGAATAAAACCTTATTTATTGCCACAGAAACAGTATATCTTGATTTCTACTAAAATGAAAGTATCTGTGCTTTTTCATGACTAAAATGCTTCTCCTCTGACTCCATAAATAAAATTTGTCAACCATGATAACATAACTTTAGAAGGAATAGACACAAATATGCTGGGGTTTGTTTCTTCTTCAAGTACAGAAATATGGAAGCTTTCACTCCAAAGCATAAAGATAGTATGGGTGTTGGTATAGCTGTCAGACCTAAGAAATTGATTTGTTAAGCTTCTCTTTTCAGAATAACTGCTGTATGTCCTTTATACAGTTCTGTGCAGTGGTGACTCAAATCTAGTCCACAAGATGTTTTTATTTAGAAACACTTTGAACTCACCTGTTCAGAATATGGCACATTTGAAATTTTTGCTTGTCATCTGAACAGTCCACACACATTTTCTTGCATCCTTCCATTATCTCTTGCTGGTGTGTGCCTGAGCTAATCTAACTTCCCAGAATAGGATCATTGTGGAAGCACAGTTTATACACATCTGTGTACACGTTCTGCAGGAGATTAAGTTTTATAGCACTGATGCTAAACCAGAGTTGATAAATCCTAATTCTTTAAGGTTGTTGTGAGTCATAGAATCATAGAATGGTTACAATTGTAAGGGACCTTTAAAGATCATCTAGTCCAATTCTCATGCCATGGTCAGGGACATCTTTCACTAGATCAGGTTGCTCAAAGCACTGTCTAACCTAACATTTCCAATGATGGAACATCTACAACTTCTCTGGGCAACCTGTTCCAGTGCCTCACCACTCTCATTATAAAGTATTTCTTCATTATATCCAATCTAAACTTACCCTCTTTCAGTTAAAAAAACATTGCCCCTTGTCCTGTCACTACAGGCCTTGGCAAAAAAAAAAAAAAAAAATCATCTTTCTCCGTCTTTCTTATATAACCCTTTATATACTTGAAAGGATGCAATCAGGTCTCCCTGGAGCCTTCTCTTCTCCAGGCTGAACAACCTCAACTCTCTCAGCCTTTCTTCAGAGGAGAGGTGTTCCAATACTCTGATAATTTTTGAGGCTCTCCTCTGGACCCACTCAAACAGCTCCATGTCTGTCTTATACTGGGAGCTCCAGAGCTGGACACAGTACCCCAGGTGGGGTCTTGAAAGCAGAGTAGAAGGGGATAATCACCTCCCTCAACCTGCCTGCTGGCCATGTTTCTTTTTCTGCAGTTCAGGATCCAATTGGCTTTCTGGGCTGCAAGTGCACATTGCCATCTCATGTCCAGTATTTTACCCACCTATGCCCAAGTCCTTCTCCGCAGAGCTGCTCTCAATCCATTCATCCCCCAGTCTGTACTGATATTGCAGATTGCCTCAACCATTGTGCAGGACCTTGTACTTGTTGAACCTCGTGAGGTTCACATGGGCCCACTTCTCAAGCCTGTCTAGGTCCCTCTGGATGGCATCCCATCCCTCTGGCATGTCAACAGCACTACTCAGCTCGTTGTTGTGTGCAAACTTGCTGAGGGTGCACTCAATCCCACTGTCTATGTCAGTGATGAAGATATTAAATAGTACTGGTTCCAGTACAGACCCTTGAGGGACACCACTCAATACTGGTTTCCACTTGGACATTGAGCTATTGAGTATAACTCTTTGGACACAACCATCCAATGAGCCATCCTTCTAACAGTCCATCCATCAAACCCATTTCTTTCCAATTTTTATTTCAGAATGTTGTGGGGGACCTTGTCAAAGGCCTTACAGAAGTCCAGGTAAATGACATCAGCTGCTCTTCCCTTGTCTGTTGATGCAGTCACTCCATTGTAGAAGGCCAGTATGTTAGTCTGGCACAATTTGCCCTTGATGAAGCCATGTTGATTTGTCTCCAATCATTTCCCTGTCTTCCACATAATTTAACAACTCTTTCAGGAGGATCTGTTCAATGATCTTACCAGGCACAGAGGTGAGGCTGACTTATTACCCTTTTTAACAATAGATATGACTTTTCCTTTTTTCCATTCACTGGGCACTTCGCCTGACTGACACAACTTTTGAAAGGTGATGGAGCAGCTTGGCAATTTCCTCAGGACCCTGGGATTCATCTCATCAGGTCCCATAGACACGTGTATGTTCAGATTCTTCACATGGTCATGAATCTTGTCTTCATTTACATTGGGAGGGATGAGCCCACGCTGCTTACATTCGTGTAGAGGCACTTCAGCTGGGCTGTGTCACCTTCTTAGAGAAACACACCTTAATTTCCTTAAGGTATTCCATGGATGTTTCCCTGTTGGCTCCTACTACCTCAGGAGCCCTTGGCTCATATCCGTTAGACTTTGTGCTGCTGTGGCCCCAGCATGCCTCAGGGCAACAGGATGAAGGCCCTTATTAGAACCCTGTCCCTCTAACCCTGGTATGTCATCACACAGCTTGTCACAGACAAGCCTGATATTATTATCCTCCTCCCCTTCACATCTAATTTAAAGCTCTGTCCATCAGCCCCGCAATCTCTTGAGCGAAGACCTTCTTCCCCCTTTGAGAAAGGTGTCTCCCATTTGATGCCAGCAAGCCTAGTATCATGTAGGCCATCCCATTGTAACAAAACCAAAAACTGTGGCAATGACACCAGCCATGGAGCCATGTATTAATAGACTGGATACATCTGTTCCTTCTGATGCTATTGCCTGCAAGTGGAAGGAGAAAGGAAAAATATCTGTGCACTAGATTCTCTCACCAACTGTCCCAAGTCCCTGAAATGTCTTTTGATTGCTCTTAGACTATAAGTTGCAGCTTCCTCTCCACCTACACGGAAGATCAGCAACAGGTAATAGTCTGAGGACTGTACCAAGCAAGGAAGTTTCCTAGTGATGGCTCCAGGGAGACAGCATACTTCCCTATGAGGAGGGTCTACCTGGCATATCAGACCCTCTCTTCCCCTCAGAAGGGAGTCACCTACAACTATAACTCTTAATTTCTTCCTCATGGATGTGGTTGTGATGCAGGCAGTAGGCCTTTCTGACTGTGGAGACACCTCTGGTGTAGGCTGCCCATCATCCATATCCTCATTTGACTGGTGTTTCTCAACCAGAGCCTCCTATCTGTTGTCCAGAGGCACCTGAGGGG
>JANIMW010207456.1:0-10220 GCA_024582635.1 Todiramphus saurophagus | reverse complement strand
CTCCAGCAGTTCCTTGTCCTTCTGGAACTGGGGAGCCCAGCACTGGCCACAGCACCCCAGGTGAGTCCTCACCAGCATGGAGCAGAGCGGGAGGAGAACCTCCCTCGACCTGCTGGCCACGCTCTTCCCAACGCATCCCGTGATGACACTCGCCCTCTTGGCTGCAAGGACATGCAGTTGGCTCATGGTCATCCTGGTGTCCACCAGGACTCTTTTTGCCCAGAGCTGCCCTCCAACAGTCCAGCCCCCAACCTGTACTGCTCCCTGGAGTTGCTCCTCCTGTTGGACTCACACCTATTTTCTTCCCTCGCTCTTTTCCCACTTTTCCCATGTTCTTGGAAGCATGATACAATTCAAGCTGCAAAGCTCAACACTTCCGACAGACACCTGGTGACTGGGATAGACGCAGAGGCTGGGTGAAGATCCAGCGGTCTGTGTTCCCACGGTGCTGAAGATGCCCATTCCATTCTCACGCGTATCATCTGCCCCTTGCAGAAGCTGCCAAGGAAGTCATCAATGTTCTGTGCCACTGCTAAATGCCGACCACCAGGAGCAATGGCTTGGCCACGGTCCCACCCCCACACTTTGTCTGGTTGTAGTGGACAAGGTATAAATATTCTGCGTATTTCGGACCTAAACTGCAGGACGAGTATTTGACACCGAGCCATAGGGACAGACGGACGGGTTTGTCCTGCTCGCCCTGCCCAGAAGGGATGCCTTTTGGGAAGATCTGCGACCTCGGCTATGCCCAGTGGTTTTCCCTGGGAGATTCCAGTTGTGATTCCAGTGGTGTGTTTGGAGCTATCGAGAGGTTCTGCAGCTCAGGGCTTTTATCACTGGTGATCTTAAAGCATCTGTGGGTGTTGCGAGCGTAAACAAACCGCATGATTCGCGCATCCAACTGCTTCTAGTAAATGCGGCCGGACCTATAGTTACGGCAAATCGTGCTCTGCGTGCACCCAACTGCTTTTGAAAGCAACTGGCCCTACAGCAGATGGGCTGTTCCTGCATCTGGTGTGGGACCTATAGCCACGAACGCTAAATTGGCACATCTGTTAAGAGGTAAGTCCAGCCGTCCCTAGCTCCTCTGATCTCTGAGGACAGGCTAGAACGCAGGGGATTCATCTCTTACCAAATTTATCTAATGCTGCATGCAACATGAGTCTTATTCAACATCTTCATCGATGATCTGGATGCGGGGTTAGAGTGTCCCCTCAGCAAGATATGAAACTGGGAGGAGTGGCTGATAGACCGGAATGACAGCTGCCGTCCGGTGAGATCTGGACAGACTGGAGAGCCGGGCAAAGGCAAACCTAATGAAGTTCAAAAAGGATAAATGTAGAGTCCCACACCCTGCTCACAACCTCAAGAAATCTGGACCTCCCACCTTTGCTTTAGGCTACAAAACGGGTTGTTCTCAGAAAGTGCTTCCTTAGATCTAGCAAAGAGCTGACACTATAAATCAAGGACGTGGAGGGATTACTCCCCCAGGAAAGCTGCTAGCCCTGGATTCTCTTGCTGGCCCTCACCTCCTCCTGGCAGCCCATTCACCGTCCCAAGAAGTCTGGACCTGCCACCTTTGCTTTAAGGTACAGAAGGTTGTTCTCAAAAAGTGCATTATAATGTCTAGCGAAGAGCTGATGCTAAAAATTGAAAACATCTCGGCATTACTGGCACAGGAAAGGGGCTGGCCCTGAATTCTCTCACTGAGCCTCCCCTTCTCCATGCCTCTTGTTCACTGCTGCAATAAATTTGAGACCACCGCCTTCGCTTTCAGCTGGACAACGTGTCGTCTTTGCCAGCGCTTAATCTGCGCTTCCTTAACGCTTCCAGGCAAACTGCCAACCATCTCATCCCAGTTACCTGAGAAAAGGTCCTAGCCCTGACTTCTCTCACCAAGTCTCCCTTTCTCCGTGCCTCTTCTTTGCTGCTGTGTGAAAGATGAGGATACTGCCTTTGCTTTTGGCTGGACAGTATCTCACCTTCCTGAGTGCTGAATCTGTGCTCGTGGAGCGTGTCTCAGCAATTGTCCAAACGTTCTGTCCTAGTGTCCTTAGAAAATGTGCTAGCCCTGAATTCTGTCTCTGAATCTCCCCTCCTTCTCCGTGCCTCTTGTCTGAGGCCACCCCTTTGCTTTCTGCAGAACAAGGTGCTGCTTTCCCCAGCGCTGAATTCACCTTGAGGAGCGCGTCCCGGCAAATGGCCAAGCGTTCTGTTCTAGGTCCCTTAGAAAATGTTCGATCCCTAAGTCTTCTCGCTGACTGAGAACCATCGGAGAGCGTGGAAGGGAAATAAACCGGTGGAGGCACATCCTTGCCGTGCCGGTATGAAACCTGGGGTCAGCCAGCCACGCGCCGTTGAATCTCTCACTGTCTGAGCACGGGAGGGAAGTGGAAAGGAATTCCCGCACAAAAGGCCAGACTGCGCTGGAGGATGGAGGCCCGGTCAGGCAGCCTCTCCGTGTTGGTCCGGAGAGTCAGACTGGGAAAGGCTTGGTCCTGCCTGGGTCCCCAGAATGCTGTCCCCAAACTGGATTCTGTCCCTGGTGTGCAAAGTCCCATCCACACCCAGAGCCGAGATACCGAGTTTATCCCGACCCTGGGCAGGATCGGGCACTGGCAGCGGCTGCCAAGAGACTGACACCTATAGTGAGAGGCAGAGAAGCCTGATGCCCCCGAGCTGAGACGCAGTTAAAGAGTATCTCGTGGTGTGAGGCTGAGATGCAGTTACAGCGCATCTTGGGGCGTGAGGCTGAGATGCAGTTACAGCGCATCTCGGGGTGTGAGGCTGAGATGCAGTTACAGCGCATCTCGTGGTGTGAGACTGAGATGCAGTTACAGCGTATCTCGGGGCGTGAGGCTGAGATGCAGTTACAGCGCATCTCGGGGCGTGAGGCTGAGATGCAGTTACAGCGCATCTCGGGGCGTGAGGCTGAGATGCAGTTACAGCGCATCTTGGGGCGTGAGGCTGAGATGCAGTTACAGTGTACCTCGTTTGTCCTGGTTTTTGGGCTGTGCTGGCCTGGGTGTACTTGGGGCAGCGTGTCCCTGTGGGACCTGGGCCTTGTCTCCTGGCCAGCGTCGCAGGCTTCCCAGCATCCCCTGCCCGGGCCACAGCTTGCTCCTCTGCCAGGAGGGGGCTGCTCGGGTCAGCAAGGTGCCGGAGTTGGGCTTGTGTTTGCTCAGAGGAGACTGTGCTCTGTGAACAGCCTGTCTGCAGCCGCTGCTGTGGGTGCTGCTGCTGGTGGCACTGCTGTCAGGAGAGCTACCGGGATAAGCTGGAAGGCACACCTCAGCCCTCGGAGCCTTCCCACTCCCCAGTTTCGTCTGTTCTCCTGGCCTGGCCGGACAGGAGAGATCTCCCCCTCTTGTAGAGACACGGCAGGAGACAGGGTGGGGGTCATGGGGACATGTTGGGGGACAGCGGGGAGGATGTGGACATCTGCCTGAGGGTCTTCAGCACCTTGGTGGCCTCATGCCTGCCCCCATCTGCAGCCACATGACTGATGAGAGGGACACAGGAGGTCCTGAGGGGATATGGGGAACACTGTGTGGACATGGTGATGTATGTTCCTTAATCACTAAAGCTTTCTTTGTGTAGTCATGATTAGGTGCGTTACCTTGCTTATTGTCCCCGCTGCTTATAAGAGAGTGGAATAAGCTTATCTTTTTGTAATTAAGTGCCTTGTTTCACTTTTGTGAACATTTGGCCTTCTTGGCCACCTGTGCGTGCTGCTGGCTCATATTTAGTTGACTATTGATCAATACCCCCAGGCCCTTTTCCATCTTGCAGCTCTCCAACCACACATCCCCAAGTCTGTAGCTTGCCATGAGCTTATTATGACCTAAGAGCAGGACCTGGAACTTGGCCTTGTTGAAGCCCATGCAATTAACCTTGGCCCACTGACCTAACCTGTCCAGGTCCTGCTGTAAAGCTTCCCTACCCTTCAGCAGATTGACACTTCACCTTATCCTCTGCACTCTGGCTGCTGCCTCTGCCACTGATGCCCATGAGAAGACACCAGCTCCTGACAGCCCCAGGGCATTGTTGCCTCCTCAACCTCCCTCTGTAGATCCTGTCCTGCGCTTGCCATTGCGCACCCCACATCCCAGTGCTCCCCAGCAGAGCCATGAGCATCCCATGAGGGAGGGGAACCCCTTTCCCAGGGGATGGGGGTCAGGGCTTGACTGTCCTGCTTGGGGACACAAAGCAAGGACTTCCACGGTCACATTCCACATGGGATTTTCCACCTCCAGCAGTGCCTCTGACTTCCTGCTCCAACAGCTCCAAGGGACTGTCCCTCTTCTGCTCATTCCCTCCATGACCTTTCAGTGGTGGCCAACAGTGGGGACCACTCACACTCTTGGACTGACTTTTCCAGAGGCTCGTTCGGTCTGTCGGACCTGCAGTTCAGGAACTTGGCAGCAGAGGGCTCATGAACATGCAAAACACCCCAACAAGCCAAGTGTCTGGGCGGAGTTTTCCTTAAAGACTTCAGTTCTTACGTGATTAATTGGAGCAGTTGTAGGACTGGAATCAAAGTGAAATGATGTGGTCGATAAACAACCATGAGAAAGGATTTATTTTAATTTTTTCCATGTTATTTTCCTGTTTATCCATGAATTGATATCAGTGATACTGATCCTGAGCGTCTCCTCCCACGCTCTGAAGAGATGTGAAAATCAAGACCCTGTACGTTCCACAGCCTATGGTCAGTCTCCATCCCCACCCCCAACCCACCACTTATCAGCCCTCTGGGACTTAGAGCTGCAGCCCTGCTCAAACCTGACCTTCCTCCTCTGACATCTGGAGCTGCAGGTTCCAGCCCATTGGCAACAAGTCCCACCTGCTTTACTTGGAGAATGAGCAGCACCCAGGCACAGAAGGGTGTTTCTTACTGGCCAGGTGTCACGGTTCAGGGTCAGGGCAGCTCACCAGACCTATAACAGACGCTCTCTGTTAACCCCAATCCCTCCCCAAAGGGAACAGAAAGGGAATAATGGAGAGTGAGCGATTAGAAATAGGAACGGGAACAGCGTTAATGAAAATGAAAATAATAATAATCAAATGGAATATATACAAATATATACAAAGTCAGTATTGAGCCCAACCCCCCAGTGGCAATTACGTGGCCATCACCACTGATGCTGTGGAGCTGGCATGGGGGAAGTCCCAGTCTGAGCCCAGTGGCAGACGGGAACTGAGTACGGGATCTGGATTCAGGAACACACAGATCAGGATCGAAAGCAGAGCAGACAGAGTTCTACTCAGATGCCGGCTGGTGATGAATAGAGGAAGGAGCTGGAAAAAGGTTGACCCTCATCATCCCTCAGCTCAAACAGATATGATTTATATGGGATGGAATCCCTTGTAGGTCAGTTTGGGGTCATATGTCCTGTCCACTCTTCCTCACACGTGTGGCCTTTTACTTTCTGCACCCCCTAACGTGGTGCACGGGATCCAGCAGTGGCCTTGGTCTGCACACCAACCCTTGGTACTGACTCTAAACATGGGGTGTTATTACTGCTAGAAGCAGACATTGCTGGGGGCTGCTCCAGTTCCTCCCCACTCCTGCAGATCAGGGAACCCCACACCCAGACACACCAGTTCAGATGTGGCCACACCAGTGTTGAGTCAAGGGGGCTGATGACACCCACATCTGGGGGACCACGCTCCTCCTAACACAGCCCTGGGTGCACTTGGCCTCATTCCTGAGCACGCAGTTTGCTCCATCCAATGGCATTTGAAATGGTACCTTCAAGAGACTGTGACTTTCTGGCTGGAGGTGTGACAGACCAGAACCTCCAGCTCTAAATCAACAACCAAGTCACCTCCCTGCTGCTGGCTCTCTGATTGTCAGGCAGAAGTGATGTCACAGTCAACACCCCAACCATGGGTGTCTGCTGGTGGCCAATGACCCAAAAAGTTTGGTGTTTCCAGTGACCTCATACTCCTCTTCATGGTCATGTGCCTCCTAGTGGCCTATGAGCTTCTCAGAGATAACTGATGTCAAAATACTTGCCCAACCCATCAGCCTTCTTGTGGCCTCTCAACTGACCAGCAAGAGTAACTTCCCCATGATTCTCCAAGCCATGTGACTGCTGCTGGCCTTTCAGCTCCTCCAGCAGACACAACCAAGCCATGGACCTGCTGCTGTCCCACCAGGTACTCATGTCCAAGGCCTCTGCCTGGATAGGCCTACCAGGGACTTAGGGAGAGGGATTCCCACAACTCACTTGCCAAACACATGTCTTCTGTTGGTCTACAAGGGACACTGGCAGAGGTGAGCCCAAAAGCACATCTCCCAATGATGAATCAAAGTCTGACCTATCAGCTCCTGCAGAAAGAAGTGACCTCACATTCTCTTTCCCATCCATGTTGTCCAGGAAGGCCAGTGGTCTCCTGGGGTGCATAAAGAAGAATGTGGCCAGCAGGTTGAGGGAGGTTCTCCTCCCCCTCTACTCTGCACTAGTGAGACCACATCTGGAGTATTGTGTTCAGCTCTGGTCTCCCCAGTTCAAGAGGGACAGGGAAATACTAGAGAGAGTCCAACTCTGAACTCAAACATCTTTCTTACGAGGAAAGGCTGAGAGCCCTGGGGCTGTTTAGCCTGGAAAAGAAAAGACTGAGAGGGGACCTAATTAATGTTTACAAATATCTGCAGGGTGGGTGTCAAGTAGAAGGGGCCAGGCTCTTGTCAGTGGTGCCCTGAGATAGGATGGGAGGTAATGGTAGGAAGGTGGAACACAGGAAGTTCCACCCCAACATGAGGAAAAGCTTCTTCACTGTGATAGTGATAGAGCCTGGAACAGGCTGCTCAGAGAGGTGGTGGAGTCTCCTTCTCTAGAGACATTCAAGACCCGCTGTTGCGTAGAAGGGTGATTTGGCAGAAAATACCCCCCCCCCCCTTGAGTTCCAGCCGCTCCTCAGATCTCAGAGGGGCTGGGGGAAGCTGGGCTCAGATTCCGAGGGGTGTCCAGTTTGGCACTATCAGTCCGGTCGTGGTCAGTGCAGCTGAACTCTCCCGGCTCCGGATTCACTCCCAGCACCCTGCACTCCCCGGCCAGTCGCGCTCCACGGTCTCACGCGGCCCGGAAGGAGCTGGCGGTGCCCAAGAAGAGAACTTCTGCGACTGGCAATGTGAACAGTGCAGTTTATTGAGAGCCACAGCAGCGCAGGGTCTGGTGGATTGACGGTGAGAAATTCACTATCTGCAAAGCACGTGCAGGTATCCAAAATATGTCGGGTTGAAGAGCAGCTCAGTAAAATTCCCACGTTTCCTGGGGAAATACTCTGAAGGTCTGGATCTTACCCAAAGGCATCCCTAGGGGGGGTAAGCGATGTTCAGCCCATTGACTGATCCCATGAGTCAGAGATGGTAGGTGATAGTATCCACCCTGACTTGTCCACGATGATGTCTTCATTGACATCCCCCTTACTCAAACCATTTTTAGAATAATTTTTACCTTCAGGGTGGAGCTCTCATCATAAATACCTTTATTATGGTTGGTGTAAATTTCTCTCTCTTTGCTTTTAAAGATCGAGCTGAAGAAAATCCACAGCACAAGCTCAGGGAGGGGTGGTGGCACTTTGGAGGCGGGCAGCCTTTGGGCTGGAGGTTTTGGTATTATAATGACATTATAATGAGCAGAGTTTGCACCAAGGACAGTACTTTGTCAAAAACTGGCAGACTGTTAGCACAGGGTCGCAAAGAGGCAGCTCATCAGTACTGTGGTGCCATCGTGTTCCCATCTCTGCTGTGATTTCACAGGACCTGGCTGTGGAACCTTCACTCTAGTCGACCCCCGTGCTGCTTGCAGGCAGCGTTGCTTGGGGATCTGTTGTGGAATGGATTCCTGGCACACCAGTTGCGCTCTACCCTGAGAGTTACTCCGGTGTTATACCTTTCCTTAACACGTGAACAATGCTGAAACTTTAATATAGTTTTAATTTTAAGTCACCTCCAGTCACTATTTCACACCCACCTGGACCTGTTCCTGCGTGGCATGCCCTAGGTGTTCCTGCGCTGGCAGGGGGCTTGGACTTGATGATCTCTGGAGGTCTCTTCCAGCCCCTACCATTCTGTGATTCTATGATTCTATGTTCCTGCTGCTGGCCTATCAACTCCAGAGACAGATGTCATCTCACAGCCTTGTGCCTCCTGCTGGCCCCTGAGATCCCGAGGCACAGGTGACCTCACCAGATCATTCCCACCCATCTGCTCCCTGTGGACTGTGAGCTGGTCAGAAACAGGGTCCCCTCCCATTCCTCTGCCAACACCACAGGACAGCTGAGGGACCTCACAACCCCTGTCCTGTCCAAGGGGCCAATCAGAGTCAGTCCTGGTTGGGAGGGCTTGAAGGTGAGGTGGTTAGAGCCCAGGAAGGAGGCTTCGGGGATGAGGTGTCCAGCTGAGGGCAGAGGGATTAGAGCTGCCTTTCAGGGCTGGGCTGAGGCCATGACTCAGGCAGAGAGTTTGGGGTTCTGCTGAGGATGCTGCTCAGGGTTCAGGCCATGGACAGCTTTGTGGGTCAGGGTTTGTGTGGGGCTGGGCCAAGGGCCAGGATTGAGGCCAACGTGTCCATGCCAGGGGTAAAGGCTGAGGTGATGCCAGGGTGAGCCCTGGGCTGAGAGGCAGGGGGAGGGGTTTGGAACGGGCTGAGATGGAAGGGGTGAGGTCAGGGGTGGCCTCAGCTCAGTTAGGTTAGAACAGGGGAACAGTGTCAGGGGAGGAGCAGGATTTAGGGGTGGGGTTGGGGTTTGAGGTGACTGGTTACAGACAGTGTAAGGGCGGAACGTGAAGGATTCAACTGTCGGTGTTTTCGGGGAAATATTTCCAAAGCCCATTTCACTTCGTCTCTAGTGGCTGTTGGCCAAGCTTCTCTTTCGTCCCCTGAATCTCACGCCTCTCTTGCCCAGGCTCCTCCTGAGCTCCCCACATATGTCAGCTTGTTGGGGGGCAGCTTTCTGACGACCTTCATTACCTCTGAGTTTTTCTCTCCGTGCTGTTGGCCAGCCAGCAGTGACCTCACAGCCAGCAGTCAAGGGGACGTTTTGTCTGCTGTGCTGGAGAGGGCTCTTCACAACGCCCCCAGCAGCACTGGAGGAAGGTGATGCCCTGCATCCCCCCCAGAGGTTCCCTGCCTGCAGGTCTGCTCATATTCCAGATCAGTTTCTGGCTGCTGGGAGGGTTTTCTCAGCCTGCTCAGCAGCCCCAGGGCTGGGACTCTCAGTTACAGCACAAGGAGACAGAAACCACTCACTGCCAGGCTTTCCTGCTGTCCTATTGTAGGTGATTCTCGACCCCCACTGCATTTGTCTTCTTCTCTGCCCCTAGCAGCTCCACTCCTCAACAGAGCGCGAGAGCCCGGACCTCCTCAGGCAGCTCCCACATCCCTCTAGTCTCCATCCCACCTGCCTGCTGGGTTCCCCGTGACTCGCAGGGCACTGCGGAGTCCTTGTCTGTGGATACCTCGGCACAGTGCTTTTCTTCTGGGGGATGTTACTTTTGAGGGTGTTGCACCTTCTGTTTCTCCAGTCACTGCCAGCTCAGGGCACGTGTCGCATCCCCCTCTCCTGGCCCCTCCAAATGCATTTCCAGAGAGACCCATATATGCCATATGTCCTGTGCTACACGGAGCAGGCTGAGGAGGTAATGGTGAGCTCATGCACCCCCTTCACTATCAGCGCACACCAAGGGGAGAGAGAGCCCTTAAAACCTGAAGTTTGGTCCAATAGAACCCAGTGGTACTGCGAGCTTAAAACCAATCCCAGGGAGAGCACAAGGAGAGCAGAGTCTTTAAAAGTCCGTTTCCTTGGACATTTCACTAGCAGCACATTTGAATGAAGAGCTCAGCCTTCAAGCACTGCACTTGGGAGATGCGCTTTTATTGAAGGCTTTCTTTGTGACAGGTCACATCTGACACGGTGTTGTACAGGTATTAGGCAGAACATTATCAAGCTTTAAGAGGAGTATAAGTCCAGAAAATTATGTATAAGCAGGATTATCACAAGGGAAGAAAAAGTAAAACCCTCGCCTAAGACAGTATCTATAAAATGTGAAAAGAAGGGGAGAATTTTTTTTCACGGGAGGAAAAACTTTTTCACTGTGAGGGTGATGGAGCACTGGAACAGGCTGCCCAGAGGGGTTGTGGAGTCTCCTCTGGACATGTTTAAAACCCACCTGGATGCATTCCTATGTGACCTGCTTTAGGTGGTCC
>JANIMW010207455.1:0-10220 GCA_024582635.1 Todiramphus saurophagus | reverse complement strand
TGGACGGGGGGGGGGGGGGTGCCTGGTGTGTTCCCTCACCCCCCTGCATGGGGCCACCCCCCTGCCATGGGACCCACACCCTGACCTGGGCACTGCCCCCCCAGGGTCACAGGGATGGCCCCAACAGCCATGGTGCACCAGAATGCACCCAGTATACACCAGTGCTCCCAGCCAGGACAAAGACTGTGACACCCCTAAAACACCAAATCCCATGCGGACCCCTGGGAAAGCCCCCCCATGCTGCTCCCCCTGGTTAATGTGGGACCAGCCACTGGCACCGTCCCCTCAGGCACCCAGCACCATGAGGTGACACAGGATTCGTGCCCAGGCCCCTGCGAGCACTCGAGGCCAAGAGGTGACACCAGATGGCGTCCCCGGGGTCGGGGTGGGGGGGATGGGGTCCTCACCCAGGAAGGTCCTGGAGATGTACTGGGAGACCTGGTTCCCCGAGCGACTGGTCTCCGAGAGGTGCGAGAGCTCCCGGTTCAGCATCCTTTTGAACTGCGGGCGGCAGGCAGGGCTCAGCGGGGCAGGGACCAGGGGGGACCCCTGGCTGCCCGGCCCGGGGGGACTCTGCGGGGCAGGGCTCCCCGTGCCCACTGGGATGATGTTGCAGGCTCCGTACCAAGGACCCTTACCTTGTTGGAGGCCATCTCGCTGACCGAGTGCCTGGTCTGGAGGGTCTCCAGCTGGTCCAGGCACCAGTCCAGCTCCTCCAGGGTCTCCCGCAAGAGCTTCTGGTGAGCATCTTCTGCTGAGGGCACCCACCGGCTCGGTCAGGGACCTGCCGGCAGCACAGAGGCACACGCAGGGTCCCGGCCACGGCACCCCGAGCCCCAGCGGGTGGCTGTGCCATACCGAGCCCAGGGGCTCCCTGGCTCAGCTGCTCACATCGCCCCCTGAGCGAGGTGACCAAGGACACGGCGGGATGTGGGGAACTGGCCAGGGATGGGAACCAGGGTCGAGCACCCCTGGGCAGAGAGGCTCAGCCCCATCGCATTGCCCCTGGCACACGGCAGCCCCAGCACACGGCGTGCCATGCTGTCCCCGTGGGGTGACGGGGGGCCCCGGGGCCAGCCAGGCTCCCACGGGGCCCCGCTCGCCGCCTGGGTTTTATTAATGGAAGGTTTGACGTCAACCGGAGCCTTTCCACTGCCACCGCCGCCGCGCAAAGGGCGGGAGGAGCTGCCGAAAACCAGACATGGATCCCAAAGGGCAAAGCTGCAGCTCTGACTCGGCTTCAGGAGGGCCTTGCTGCACGCACCCCACCCCCCCCACCCCAGGCACCCGTCCCTGGGGATACAGGGAAAAGCAGCCTGCCCCGAAAGCATCCCCCCCATTGTCCCCCCCGCACTCACCGGAGAGGCTGGCCTTGCTGCCGGAGGGCAGGCTGCTGCTTGACGCTCGCCTATGAAATGTGGGAGAGGGGATGAGCACCCAGGACTCCCCCCAGGGTCATGTCCCTCTCCCCATTTCCATGGGTCAGAGCCCCCCCACCCGGGTGAACCCTTTGCCCATCCCATGGCCGACTCACTTGACACCGGCACGGTCCTGGAGATGGGTCAGGTTGCTCCGGACGGTGCGGAGACTGGCCAGGACCTGCCGGGTGAGAGGGGGCTGAGGCCAGGCAGGCACCCCCGGGACACCCACCCTGGAGCTGGTTGCAGGGCCGTGTCCCCTCCTCGTGTGGGGACAGCACCTACCTGGGCAAACGGCGTGACAATCATGTCTTCTCCATGCCTGCAGGAGCAAAGAGACATGAGCCTCGGGGAGGAGGACTGTGGGGGTCCCAGGGCACTCGGAGACCCGGGAGGTGACACTCACAGGTCACTGGCGATGGAGGAGTTGCGGGACATGGCTTTTGGGGACAGGTCGTAGTCGCTGTCAGAGCGGTAGAGGAAGGACTCACGGCGTTGGCCATGGGTGAAGGTCCCTTGCAGGACCAGCCCCGCGCCCGGGCTGGCCTGGGGGTCCAGCACACCCCGGCCCGGTGGGCCATTCTCCAGGTCAAAGCTGCAAGGGGAGAAGGGACAAGGCTGTCATGGGTCGTGTGGCCCTGCAGACTTCAGCTCATGGGGACTGGGGACAGCAGCTAGCGAAGACGAGTTGTCCCATGTCACCCAGGTGGGACAGGACCCCCGCCCTGAAGCCTCCATCTCCAGAGACCCCAGGAAGGGCCAGCTCCTGCCTGTCCCATTCCCTCCCTGACCTCAGCACCATGGTCCCCGACTGCTCCAAGTCCTCGAAATCCCCAAAGCCACTATCCATCCTGGCTTGAGGCACCATGTCCCATGGGGTGGACGGTGTCCTGGACACAGCACAGAGCCAGGAGACATCGTAGGACAGAAACCACCAGGGAAGCCAAGCTCTGGTCCTTGGGGACACGTTGGTAGCAGCCTGGGGACACTCCAAGCAAAGACACCTGGCAGCTGTGCAGGTCTATGGGGGCACACGGGACGTGGGGACAGGAATGATGACCCTGCAGCGTCCCTGTGGTGGCCGCAGTCACCTCACCCCTCCTCCTTCTCTGCTGGCCCCAGGGTCATGGGAAAAACTGAGCATAAGGACACAGCAAGAGCCACCCAGTGCCTGTCCCCTCCCGCAGCCACCAACCCCACGAGGATGGGGACAAGTAACCCCAGAGCACTGGGTGAACTGGGAAAGCACGGGCGCCACCAGTGCCACCCTGTCCCCATTGCATCGCTGGGAGCTTGGCACCTACCCGATGCAGGAGTGCCTCCGGGATGGGCACCGGCTGCCCGGCAGCATCTCCGTGCTCCGGCAATGCCACCAGCAGCCCCGGTCCCCACAGTGTGGCCGTCCCTGGCAGCGCCAGCCAGGCACCGCGTCACTCCGTCCCCCAGCCCCTTGTTTTCCTGCCTCTGCCTGGTGTCCCAATGGTACCGGAGACACAAAGCTGCATTGTGGCTCCAACAGCCACAGGGTGATGCCCGCGTCTCTTATCGGCCCTGTGCCACCAGCTCTGACCCCACTGCCACCCCAGAGGACAGCCTTGAGAACCCGGGGTGGGCAGGGGGGACACAAACCCCCATGGAGGGGCCGGTGCCGAATTCAACTCCCTGGTTTCAGTAGCGGGTCATCGACATTAATAACTCTGAGCAGTGCCGGCTGGCGGGGGGGTGCCGGGGGCCACTATAAATAGATGCAGTTGCTGCTGAGGAGGGATCTGCTGATCCCCACGGCACCCACGCAGTTGGGGCTGGCACCCACCAGTACCCTGGGGCGTGGGCAGTGGGGGCAGCACCCCAAAACAAACCCCATAGAGCTCCAATGGCTCGAGGGGCAGCAAGGTGCCCGGCTGTGCTGCGGTGGGCGGTTTGGTGACAGGAAAAACCCCTCTGTCCCCCCAAGCGCAGCCCCCCCCCCATGCCGTGGGGCAGGTGCCCATGACTCCTGCCCGCTCCCTGCCTGCCCATCACTGCAATGAGTGTGCCCGTGCTCAGCCACACTCTGCCAACGGCTCCCCCCTGCCTGGCTCGGCCCGGGGCACCACGGTGACCCTCACTGTCCCCTGCTTGACCCCCGTGTCTCCTTGCAGCCCTGGAGACTGCCACACAGCACTGGGGGCTCCACACTGACCCCAACCCAGCAGCACAGCCCCAGTGCCTCCTCCCTCCTGCCTGGGGCCAAGCACAGCCCCTCACCGGGGACCCACCAGCGTCCCCACACCGGGAACCCACTGATGACCTCTCGCCGGGGCCCCGCCGGCGTCCCCCCCCCTTACCAGAGGGTATGTGCCACGGTGAACCGCCGCTGCTGGCGGATGCTCTGGTTCATCAGGAGCTTCCTGAAGAGGACCGGGGAATTGTGGGGGGAATTGTGGGGGGACGCGGCCGGAGAGGCCCCCGGTGAGCGGTGCGCGGTGGGCAGCATGGCGCGGCTCAGGGACCCCCGGGACGGCGGAGAGGCCACGCTGCCCGCCGGTGCGGAGCAGGAAGCGTGTGGCTGTCCCAGCCCTGGCGGCCTCGGGAAACTTTCCATCCCCCTCCCGCCCGCGCCTGGGAAATTAAACAACTGTCTGGCTCCAGCAGCCGGCACATGGAACAGGTCCCCCCCGGCTGCGCCGGCTCGGTGTGTGCCTGGCTGCCCGGGCACGTGGCCCCTCGCTGGCCCTGTGCCACCGGCCACCCTGCTGTCCCCAAGGTGGCAGCTGCTCCAGAAAGGGCAAGGGTGCTGTGCCCAAACACAGGGTAAAATGCCACGCTGAGCCCTGAGCGAGCCGGACACACGTTGCGGCTGTGTCATGGCGCCACAGAGGGACACGGCTGAGCCGGGAGCACCCTGGGCACAGGGTGTGGCCACCCACGGTGCCACAAAGGGATGTGTCAGAGCCTGGAGTATCCCAGACAGGCGGCACGGCCGTGCCACTAAGGGACCTGTGAGAGCCAAATACTCCCCAGGGATCACATTGTGCCCCCAGCCTTTCCCTGCTGCTGTGCTGGACTCCCTTCCGGGGCCATGCTTGGCAGGGACAGGGAGTAGCAGGATGAGGCCCGGTCAGTGACAGTGGCACTCATGGGGGAGCCACTGGCTTGGCTGTGAGAGCTGGTACCTGCCCAGACTGACACCACAGCCCTGCCAAGGCAGCTGGATGAGA
The DNA here is from genome assembly GCA_024582635.1 of Todiramphus saurophagus. Taxonomy (NCBI): domain Eukaryota; kingdom Metazoa; phylum Chordata; class Aves; order Coraciiformes; family Alcedinidae; genus Todiramphus; species Todiramphus saurophagus. The sequence goes on along the minus strand of JANIMW010207455.1, from coordinate 5,602 downwards.
ACTGCTGTTCCCGATGGCCACAAAAGTATCTGGCAGCTGTCAGGGACCCAGAATGAACAGCAACGGGCCCCCCCCGCCACGGCACAGGAGCCTCAAAACCCACCGGACAGGGGTTCTTGTGAAGGGGTCCCCCTCATCTCCAAGGGACAGCAAGCACGATCGTGGGGACATCAGGGCAGAGGGACGCTAGGACAGAGGGACACCAGGGGACAGCGCCAGCCTCCCCCGGGCTGCCTGGCAGCCGGCAGTCCCAGGGACAGCCCATCCAGGATTGGCCGGGGGACAGCCAGTGCCTGTCCCCAGGACAGCCAGTCCCTGTCCCTTCCCGGGCTGCGGTTGTCCCCGTGCAGCAGACACGTGCCTGTGCAGGGGGTGGACGGCGAGTGACATCGGAGCCAGGTCCCTCAGACGTGCCAGCCCCATGATGTCCCCACAAGCTGGGCTGGGACAGGCACGGGGAAGGGGGGTAATGGCCCAAAAATAACCCTGCAGCAGCACAGGGACCGAGGTCATCTCCGGGCAAGAAGCTGTGACAGGGCTTGGGGACAAGGAGGGGGTGAGAAGGAGGATAGTGGATAGGGATGGGGACGGGGGGACGAGGATGGGTGTGGTGACGACAGGGTGATGGGGACAGAGTCATTGGGTATGGAGGTGACAGACAGGGTGACGGGGACAGGGTGGTGGGGACTGAGGGGACAGGGATGGGGGTGTTGAGGATGGAGGTGATGGGGGATGGGGGTGATGGGGACAGGTGGTGATCGGCATGGACAGCCCAGGGCTGGAACAGCGGGGACAGCAACAGAGGGGTTTGTCCCAAGCCCGGCGGTGCCGCAGGGTCCTTTGGCACCAGGTGCTCTGCCGGTGCCGGTGCCGCTGTCCGCCCGCGGGTGCTGAAACCGGGAGCGGCACCGACGGCAGCGCTCTGCCCGGTAACCCCATCCCGGTACCACCGGGGTAAAGCAAACACCTTCCCCCCTCCCCGTTCCGCTCTTACCGAGGGGACTCGGACTCATCGCCGCTGCTGGGGCCGCTCTCCTCGATGGTGAAGACCACCTGGGTGCCCTCTGGCTCGGGACACCGGGCCGCCTCCGCCAACCGGCAGCCCAGAGGCGGCAGCAACGGGCTGCCGGAGAACCGGCGGCGAACGGCACCCACCGCCGCTCCCGGTCCCGGTCCCGACGAGGCGGCTTCGGCGGCATCGCGGCAGCGCTGCAGGGCAACGGGGCAGCGGTGAGGGACGCGGGTACCGGGGAGCTCTGCAGGGTGCTGCTCCCGGTGCCCGTGTGTGTCCCCCCGCTCCCCGCAGCACCGGGGTCCCTCCCCCGGGGACCCCCCCGGTTACCGGTAGCGCGCGGGCGCCACCTGCCGGACACGCTGTCGCTCTGCGCCCCGGGGGTACCGGGACGGGGGGAGCACAGGGCCAAGGGCACAGCCGGTGCACCGGGAGCGGCTCGGGCCGCAGAGCTCACGGAGCGGCCGGGACCCTCCCCCCCTACCCCGTCACCTCCTTCCGCCGACACCGGAGGGGACCCCCCCGCTTCCCCCGGGACCCCGCCGGAAAATCCCCCGAAGCCGGCGCGCAATTACGCAGAGGTGAATAATAATTAACCGACCATTAAGGGGATAATTAACTCCCGCTGAACGCCGCCAACCCGGTTATTGCTGCTCGAGGGCCCGGCACTGGAACGCTACTACCGGGGATCCCCCACCCCACCCCAGGGACACCCCCCCTCACTCCCCGGGGCTCCCTGGTCCCGGTGCCAGTCCCGGTGCCGGTCTCACCTCCACGCCGAGGAAGGGCAGTGCTGTCCGGCTCCGTCTCATCGCTGTCCCTGCGAGGGCGGGGGAAGCTCCAGGAGCCGCAGCCGGTGGGGACTCGGTGACGGGACCCCCACCCCCCCCGGGGCCCCCAGGCCGGGACACGCCGGTTCCTTCCGCCGGTGATTTATGGGCACCAGGTCTCGGCTGAGGCCGCTGCCTGGGTTCAGCCCCCGCCTCGGGTTTCAGGGCCCCGCACGGGGCTCCCAGCACAGCTCCCCCCTTCCCTGGTGCCCCCGAGGACTGGAAGAGGACAGGCCACCCGGGGGACCGGAGCTGGAGGCCAGGCGGATGGCCCCCGTCCCACAGCACCCACCAAACCGTGAACCCACTGGTGCCACGGGTGGGCACCCTTTACCCACTGTCTTTGGGGAACTGGGGTACACTGGGGGTGGCTCCATAGGTTCTGCCCGTGGAGCTCCCTGTCCGCCGGGGATGAGCTCCCCGCACCCCGGCTGGTACCGGGACCAGCCTCAGCCCGAGCCCGGGGGATGCTGAGCCCCGGCACGGGGGTCCGTGCTGTCGCCAGCCTCCCACCCTCGCCCGCAGCCCCTTACCGGTGCCCGGTCGTCGCCGTGTGCCGCGGTCCCGGCCGTGTGCAGCGGAGCAGAAGGAAGGCGACGTGCGTGCCTGGCCGCTCGCTCCCTCCCATCCCACCGCGCCGGGGGGGCTACCCGGCCACCACCCCCCTGTACATCACCGCACAGCACCCCGCACCCACCTTGCCCAGGCTGGAGATACCCCAGGGCTTCCAGCCCGGGGCGGAGGACCCCGAAAGTGGCTGGGGCCTCCCCCGGGACCGGGGGTTTTCCCCGGGCAGGGTGCAGAGCACACGGCAGACGGGAAACCAGAGCCAAGGCAGCAGCTTCTTTATTCATCAGCGTGGGGAGCCCTGGGGGGCAGGCAGCCGAGGGCAGGGGGTCACCTGGGTGCGTGGTGGGTAATGGGGGACCCCTCCATCACCTTGCTCTAGGGAAGAGAGACAGAGAGAGGGGTGAGTGCCTGCAGCCTGACCCCGCTGCCCCCTGCCTCCCCAGCCGCTGGTACCCCCACGCACCATGGTCACCTCTTCCAGGTGGCGGAAGGGGGGGGTGGTCTTTCTCCGGCGCAGCCACACCAGCAGCACCGCAGCTCCCCCCACCAGCAAGCAGACGAAGAGGCAGATGACGATGACCTCGATGGGCTTAGGCTTGGTGGGGGGCTGCTCTGCAGGGGAGAGACAGGCACCCCGTCAATCTCCCCCCAGCACCACCAAGCCTCCTGCCCATCTGCTGAACACCCTGGTGGCTCTTGGGGCTTCCCCCACCCCTCACAGACCCAGCACCCAGCTCCCATGTCTCCTCCACCCACAGGGGACCAGCCTGGGGCTCTCCCTGACTGGGGTCCTGTGACATGGAGGCTGGGGGAGAAAGGGGGAGCTCTCAAACTGTCCCCCAAGGAGGATGGGGCAGCCCAGGGCAGCTCTGAGCTCACCCAGGGACCTGCGACTGAGCTCCCCTGCCCCAAATGGTGAGTACAGACCCTGAGTGGGCGTCTAAGGGGGACCTGGGGCTGCTGCCATGGCTGTGGGCAGGTCTGGGGGCTCCCTGTCTGCCCAGTTCCCCCCCAGCCTGGCTCTCACCTGCACTGTCGGCTGTGGTGCTGGTGCTGATGGTAAGGGGTGTTCTGGAGCTGGGAGCCAAGGTGCTGTTGGGACTGGGGCTCGCTGTGGGTACTGGTGAGCTGGGAGCTGGAGAAGGCCCGGGTGAGGAGAGGGCTGGCGGTACGGTTGAGTTGGATGGATGCTCTGTGGCCAGGGAGATGGACACGGTCGGCTTGGATGCAGACGGTGCCATGGTCGTGTTGGATGGAGACGGTGCCGTGGTTGTATTTGGTGGAGATGGTGCTCTGGTCATGTTGGATGGGGTTGTTGGAGTTGTTGCTGATGTTATCACAAGGAGAGTTGATGCCATGTCTGGGTCAGGTGAAGACGCAGGTGCTGCTGGAGCTGATGTCACAGCTGTGCTGGATAGAGGTGTTGTGGACACCACTGAGACCTCTTTCTCGGACGGAGTTGATGCTGGGCTAGGAGATGTTAGAATTGTCATTGTTCCCTCTTTGCTGGACACTGTGGTCAAATTGTATGGAGTTGTACTGGCCTTCCCTGAGACAGAACTGGATGAAGACATGCTGTGTGTCCCCAAATGGGTGTCTGTGGTTTTGCTGGATGGAGACAGTGACACAGATGTCACTGGGCTGCTTACAGATGCTGTTGTGCTGCCATGTACTGTCTCTAAAGCATGGAGGAGAGAGTTGGTCAGCAAGGACATGGCAGGGGCAGGCAGGGCCACAGGGGGGGACATGGTGGGACCTGCCCAGGCTCCTGGCCTTGCAGTGCTCATGTTCCAAGTGGTTTCACTACACACAGAGGGTCAGAAAGTCGGGATTTAGACAATATTGGAAACCCAGGGTCAGGAAGAGCCTCCCAGGCACCTGTTGTGGCACAGGCACAGCATTGCTAGGGATGAGCAGCATGGCAGCGGAGAGCATGTGCCATAGCACAGGGACACATGCCAGCCTGGTCCTGGAGGCACCCCATGGCCAGCCTCAGGGCTGGGCTGTGACAGGGACTCTGCCGTGGCCACATGAGGCAGTGCCGGCAGTGCCAGTATCCACCAAAGTCCTGTTTGAACAAGAGGAGGAGCAGGTCCAGCCCAGCCCCACAGGGAACGCAAGAGTGAAATGCCCCATGGCAGACCCAGCACCGAGCACCCAGAGGGAGTGGCATGACTGGGTGCTGAGGGTCCCCACAGCCATCAGACCCACTGGGACAAGCCATTCCCACCCTATGCCAGGATTGCAGTGAACCCAGGGCCAAGCACCCAGCATTGGTGCCAACTTCCGTGCCGAGACAGGCAAGCTGAGGCACCTCAGGGTGAAGAGGGGGGCCCAGGCTGGAAACGGGGAGATCACGGCACAGCATGGCCCAAAGCAGCACAGGGTGCTGAGGCCCTTTGCCCCCAGAGCGCCAAGGCGGTGCCAGAGCACCCGGTGCACCCGGAGCACCCACGCCACCGCAAGCACCAGCCGGCCCAGCCGGTTTGGCAGCACCAGAGCTGCATCCTGTCCCGGGGTGCTGCTGGCTGCAGGAGGGGCAGGGTGCTGCCTCCAGCCTGGGGAGCCCCTGGCAGGGACAGTCCCCAGCAACCTCCTGGGATCCCCGGGGAATGGGTGCAGCCCATCCCTGTGCCACAGGTTGCTCCAGGTGGGGCTCGATCTGGTCCTTCTGCAACCCCCAGGACTGGGCTGAGCTGGGCAGGGACCCCCCACCAGCGACCCCAGTCCCGGGAGGCACATGTCCCTCCCCCCGCAAGAGCTCGGTGTCCCCAGGGCACACAGAGCCCGGCAGTGCAGGGCCCCCAGGAGCACACAGACCCCCCAACCCCACATCTCCCCGGTGCCCCGGAGCACCCCATGGTGCTTCCAGGCTGGGCGGGAGGACACCACAGACCCGCCCCCCCCTTCCCGGTGCTACCGGGAAGCACACAGCCCCCGTGGTACTGCGGGATGCACGGCCCGCCAGTGCCCCCGGGACCCCACAGACACCCCCGGGGCACCCGGACCTCCCCCGGTAGCCGATGCTTCCCCCATCCCCCGGTACCTGCAGCGAGCAGGGCAGAGGCGCAGCAGAGCAGGAAGAGCGAGCCCCGGGCCATGTCACCGCCCCGGGCCGCGCCGCCGCCCCGGGTCCCGCTCCAGCCGCTGCCGCCGCCTTTATCCGCCCCGGGGGAGGCGGGGGCCACCC
>JANIMW010207454.1:0-10250 GCA_024582635.1 Todiramphus saurophagus | reverse complement strand
AGCTGCAAGTGTGACAATAAACGAAGTTTGCCTATTAATCATATTGATTTCCTGCACTCTTCCCTCACCGTTCCGCAAAAGAGGTGTCGGCAGCTCACTAGAACTTTATCCTCATTAAATAATCTAAAACAAATTCAGTAGTTACGTAGGATCCAGATTTCCTTCCTCTGACTGCATTTTAGAATAGTAATAAATTTAGATGTGGAAACTGATGGCTTATACATCTCAAGTTCAGGCGCAGAATGAAGTGTTCTTATTTCTGCATGATAACCTGCAAACTATTTAGGAAAACAGAAGCCACGAGTAGCTCTTCAACCCAGGGTCTTTTGCAGTTTATAACAGCATTTTCTTCAAAAGATCATGACATTCTGGGTAGTCACTGCCATCTGAATATCACAAATAGTGATGATATTAGAGCACTGAGCCTCAGATTTACCCATCCACATTCAACTGCCAAGGTGGAATGCTGATACATGTTCTGTAGGTGGCCCTGCATTACTATGCAGAAATGCCTAGACCACTATGACTTGGCATCTTCAAAACGTAGAAACTAAGGGCTAAAGATTGATGGACTGGTTAAGAACCTACCTGGCTGCTCATGAGTACTAGATCTGAAGATATTAGAAAGCTCAGGATTATTTTTCACACAAACAGAGAGAAGAATTACTCTGTCTTCTACAGGCCTGTGTCTTGTGTCAGGCTTCCTCTTCTGTTTCCATCTTCTACATTTTGGTAATCCCTAAATCAGGTTTTGCACAGTAATTGATGTTGATTAAATTTTTAAATCTTGATTGCTATGTTTAGGGTACTGCATGTAGTGGCTCCATTTTCAGTGGTGCTGTGAAATTTCAGCTCTCCCTACTAAAAATTAGTTTAAATATGGTTTTGAAAGAGAAAATTTATAATTTAAGGGAGTGGCTTTAGGCCAAAATTCCTTGGGCATCTACTCTTTGAAGCATCTTCCAGAATCTTGTGTTTGGTATGAAGACATGTTGCAGTGTGGCACATTGAAGAATGGGCCTCTTGGGATGTGATTCCCAAACAACCATCCAGTTGGGCACTGAGCCATCAGGAGTGTGATGACAGGGAATGCTGAAGAGAAGGAATAGCTTTAGCTCAGCATACAGCTGCCATTCACGACTTATTTGATAACATGCTTTTACTTTCAGGCGTTAACAAAATTGGTTTTATCTGCCATGCCTACAAGTAACATGTACAAAAGCATCTGACATTCCACCTAGCAGGGCACAGTGATAAACAAATATATTAACTAGTCATTCTACTGAATACTGTGATTCACAGAGCAGTGCAAGAAATTCACTTTACCCATGGCTCATATTTCATAGACTCTAGTACTTCATTTAGAAACTCAAACAGTATTAATTCAGAACTTACATATATTTCAGAAAGCTCTACTAGAAACTGTTCTACACTTTTAGGAATTTTGATCTTTTGTCACAGTCTGAAACTTCAGATCCTTCTTTTCGGTTATTGTCCAGGGATAATTGTACTATGTCAGAAGGAGATAACTTCCGAACTACTGTCAATACACTCTCATGAAATTGATTGTAATGTCTTGGGCTGTATGATGTCAACTACATGTGATTGTATTTTGCTATCTGTCCTGGTTTGAGTGAGAACAGAACTAATTCTGTTCAGTAATTTTGCTTTTCAGATCAGTTCTTCTAACTAACTGCACTTTCTGAAGTTAGCAGCCTGTTCTCACAGACAGTGTCTGCTTCTAGCAGTGATAACACCTCATGTTTAGAGTCAGTGCAAAGGTATGCAGACCAAGGCCACTGCTGGATCTTGTGTACCACACTGGGGGGTGCAGGAAAGTAAAAGGCTGCACCTGTAAGGAAGAGCAGACAGGACAGGTGACCCTAAACTGACCAATGAGGTATTCCATCCCATATACATCATATTCAGCTTAGAGCTGGGGGATTGGAAGGGTCTCTGGGCTCTTCTCCCCTCTTGGACTGCTTTGCCAGCTTTGCTCGGGTCCTCTTTTGTTTCCTTCCTCGGAACATCCAAGGAGGACTCTGTCTGTTCTGCCTTCGATCCTGGTCTGTGTGTTCCTAAACCCTGTACGAGAATCTAGCTCCTGAACACAGCTCCCATCTGCTGCGGGGCCCAGTATGGGACTTATCCGGTGCCTGCTCGGCATCAGTGGTGACAGTGATGTAATTACCATCAGGGGGGTTGGGTTCGATACTGGTTTTGTATATATTTGTATATATTCCATTTTCATAATTATTAATTTCATTTTCATTAAAGGTGTTCTAGTTTCCTTTTCTAATCGCTAAATCTCCCTCCCTTATTCCCTTTCTCTTCCCCTTTGGGGAGGGAGGGGGGGTTAACAGAGAGCATCTGTTATAGATTTAAGGGGCTGCCCTGACCCTAAACTGTGACACTATCACTGACTTATGTTAACCTAATTAATTTTTTTTTTTTCACAGCAGAGTATTTTGAGATACTCCTTTATGGTAAGTGTTACAATAGATAAGGTATGCCCTGTCACTGTGTCTGTTTCACAAAAGCTGTTTTTGTGATAAATTGAACATTATATCATATCTCAAGATAGCTAATCTCAGTTTCACAATCAGTGGTGTATCAGATTATCATTTATGTATTTTTTACCATGGTGATTTAGGTTCTAGGATATTCTCATATTCTTTGTTAACACTGAAAAGAATATACAGAACATTAATTCAGATGAAGTGTCTCCTATATGTTTATTTTGAGACATTATGATTTCAAACAGGGAAGTTCCCAGGGTATATTGTGTATTTTCTGCTCCTACCCCCTCCACTTTGTATTCCTTTGAGAAAACAGCAATTTATGTGGAGTTTTAAATAAATGTAAAAAGACTTTAAATACTTATTTGCCACAAGATTAAATTTAATTAAAATCTGGTATTATTTTAGGACTCTGATCTAAACATTTTGTAAATGGGGAGGAATACATTCTGTTTTCCAGACTGATTTAAACCCTGAGCTTTGAAACACAAATCTGATTATATAGATTGTTGAGGTAGTTGGGTGATCCACTTGTTCATTGCATTTAGGAACACTTTCATGATGAGCCAGCATAATGATTGTATTTGGATGTAGTAGAACAGCATGGATGAAACTAGGTTCTGGGGAAAGGAATGAAATGTACACTACTCAACAGTGCTTGATGCTGATTTTATGCTATCTTCATAGTTTGGCAGATGGCTCTGGCCTGCAAGTCAAGAGTTGTACTGCATATAAGCTGGCAAGGTTATGGAACAGATCATCCTGAGTGCCACTGAGCAGCACATACAAGACAACCAGGGGTTTAGGCCCAGTCAACGTGGGTTTAGGAAGGGAAGATCCTGCCTAGCCAATCTGATTTCATTCTATGGCTGGGTGACCTGCTGGGGAGACAAGGGGAAGGCTGTGGACATGATCTACCTAGACCTCAGCAAAGCCTTTGTCAGTCCTTCCTTGCTACCATTGCTGTGTGGAAAAGGTAGGACTCATTCTCTCCTACCTACATAAAAATACAGCTAGGTTCCATCTGAGAAAAAACGTTGACTTTTCCAATTACAGCATCCTCTTGGAAAAGCTGACAGCAAGTGCCTTGGACAGGTGGACCCTTCGCTGGGTTAAAAACTGTCTGGATGACCAGGCACAAAGAGTGGTTGTGAATGATGCCACATCCAGTTGGTGTGTGGTGACTAATGGTGTCCCCCAGGGTTCAGTACTGGGCCCAGTTCTAGTTAACATCTTTACTGATAACCAGGATGAGGGGATTGAGTCTACCCTTAGTAAATTGTCAGACAACACTGAGTTGGGGGGAGCGTTGATCTCCTGGAGGGCAGGGAGATGCTGCAGAGGGACCTGGACAGGCTGGGTCAATGGGCTGAGGCCAATGGGATGAAGTTCAGCATGGCCAAGTGCAGGGTCCAACACTTTGGCCACAATAACCCCACACAGTGCTACAGACTGGGAGATGAGTGGCTGGAGAGCGACCAGAAGGACTTGGGAGTACTGGTTGACAATCAGCTGAACAAGAGTCAGCAGTGTGCCCAGGTGGCACAGAAGTCCAATGGGATCTTGGCTTGTATCAGGAATAGTGCGGCCAGCAGGACTAGGGATGTGATTCTCCCCCTGTGCTCAGCACTGGTGATGCCTCGCCTTCAGTATTGTGTGCAGTTCTGGGCCTCGCACTTCAAGAAGGATATTGAGGTGCTGGAGTGGGTCCAGAGGAGAGCGACGAGACTGGTGAAGGGACTGGAGGGAAAGTCTTATGAGGAGAGACTGAGGGAACTGGGGTTGTTCAGCCTGAAGAAGACGAGACTCAGGGGAGACCTCATCACTCTCTACACCTACCTGAAAGTTGTAGGCAGGTGGGGGCTGGACTCTTCTCCCAGGCAACCAGTGACAGGACAAGAGGACATGGCCTGAAGCTGCGCCAGGGGAAGTTTAGGTTGGATATTAGGAATCACTTCCTTACAGAAAGAGTGATTAAACACAGGAATGGCCTGTCCAGGGAGGTGGTGGAGTCGCCATCCCTTTTGGTGTTTAATGAAAGGTCAGATGTGGAACTTAGTGACATGGTCTAGCTAGGTGTCGTGGTGCTAGCTCTTAGGCTATACTTGATGATCTTGGAGGACTATTCTAGCCTCAATGATAATTCTGTGTAATTCTGTGTATATCAGTTTCTGTAGGTTTGTGAAGAGTTAAGGGAAAGGCATGAGGTGCATTCAAGAGTGCTTTTCCCTCTAAAAGAATTTACTTAAAATTTAGGAGGTGGAAAAAGGAAATTGTTAACTGGCATGAATTATTATGGATAGAAGGACTATTACCTCTTTTTTTCTTGAAAGAATTTCATGGTTGCAGCAGCACAGGGTTACCACAGAGCGAAAACAAGAGTGGTACAGCAGCATGAATGGTAGAATAACAAAAAAAATCCTTCTTGGGAAATATCTGCAGATTCCTTTGTAACACAATGTATATACTCAGATTGGTTTCATGTTAGCGTATTTTTGAGTCACTTATCATTTTCATCTGTCTGAATCTAAAATCAGCCCCTTGTTTATTACTGTCTGTTATTGTTTATGGTTTCCTTTACAGCAACAACCCAGAATTCCCAATCATCATAAAATTAAATACAAGCATTCTTTTCCTCAGAGAGTTTATATTTCCCTTGATGTCAAGACAAAGACTATCACTGACCCATGGTATCTATACAAAGACTTTGGCAGAGATTATAAATGTCAGTAGATTACAGTGGGTGGGACAAGAAAGAGTGTGCAACTCACAGCCTTTGCAGGTTTAGTTAAACTAAGGATGAACAGATACTAAATACAATAGTAGCTTCCTTCCTTGCTACCATTGCTGTGTGGAAAAGGTAGGACTCATTCTCTCCTACCTACATAAAAATACAGCTAGGTTCCATCTGAGAAAAAACGTTGACTTGTCCAATTACAGCATTTGCAAATGGAGATGTCTGCTGTATATTGTAAAGAGGACTGTCCTTTAGGGTATATGAGCAGAAACCAGTAGCTCTGACAGTTTTACTCATTAGCATTTGCATGTGGGTAGTGATCAAAGTGACTAAAATGCCAGAATGAATATTTTCTGCACCTATTTTTTTTTTTTTAACACTTAGGGCATTTTGGAATATTTCTTCAAATGTGCTTAAAACTGGATTTTCTGTTACACTCAAGTCAATTCAATAGTGCTGCAGCTGAGGGGCAAAATACATGTACTTCATGCTTGCCCTGAAGATGATGATAAGATGCACCACAGTTGATGGTAACAGATAATATTTCCAAAGGACTGTCTGTCAGCCTTGAATAAGCGAAATGCCCCAATCTCCTTACCTTCTATCTTACAGTTTTGCTGTTAAGAACTTCCCCATGCTAGAAATTGCTTTCTGGGAAAACTGGATATAGAATGTGTCTCATTCTGCATCATGGAAAAGAAATAAAAGACCTTTCATTGTATCTTCTCCTCCCCTCTCTACCCCAAAAACACAAAGCACAAAGAGAAGAAAGAGAGCAAGAGAGAGAGATAATCACTCCTCATTTCCTATGCTATCTTTGGATTTCTTCTTTCTCTGCCTTCCAGTGAAGATGTATAGCAATTAAAAAGCACAGGGGTGTTTATTAATTAAAGTTAGGTTAGGAGTTTCTATCCTGAAATTTATCATTACAGGACTCAGACTAATTTCTCATTTCTATGTCATAGAATCATCTATGTTGCCTGCTCAGTTGACATGGTGGTATAGTTGCTTTCTTCTGCTTGGCTGTAGAGACATTGCTGCAGAAAGCAGGTCACCCAAAGTATGCTCCAGGATGATGAAATCCTTTGCCTCTTTGTGCCAGTTCTGCATACAGAAAGGTAACTACACTGCCCTTTTCAGAAATACCTTTCCCCTTATAACAAAATCCAGATTTAGTTATTTTGCCAAAAAAAAGTGAAATATTTATCAGATGACAATTCACCATTGGTGCTAATTAAAGGATACTGAGAATATAATTGCAAATATTTGCGTTAATGGATTGCTTTATGACAGTAAATCTTTAAATTAAGCAACCTAGAACAATCCTTTTCAAAAAAATTTGACTTTTTGAAATGCAGGAATAATGCTAGAGTACTTATTGTCATCCAGGAAGGCAATTATGTGGGCTAAAGCAGCACAACATATGAGTATAGGACAATCTTTTCTCTGATAATCTCACTTGACTGCTGCATCTCTAACTGATCTTCAGTCCAGCTCTTCTGTGAGATTGATTAGAAGGGGCCATTTCTCAGTTTTACGTTGAAGACGGGTTTAATTTATTGGGCATTCTTCTGTCAGGAAAGAAACAGATGTCATCTATCCCAGGAAGGTGAAATGAAACTCCGAGTATTTTGCTGTTCCCTTATATTATAATATATGAGCTATCGTAATTTTGCCTAGATATATTTTCTTTTTAAGCCATTTGTTTTCTTTTTATTTTTTCCTGTTCCTTTCAGATAGTATTGAAAACTGCTTTCATGCCTAGGATATGAAGAATCATAGGAACAGCTTTACAAAACTTTATTTCTCTTTGTTCTCCTTTTTTATCTTTACCTCAGGTAGGTATTTAGCTACACTTAAACTTTATTCTAGTGCTTATCCATACTTTTAAAACAAAGATATGCAGAGTGTCCTAAAAAGATATTTGTTTCCCTGTATAAAACTTTAAAGGTTACTGCTAAAATTTGCCACACATTGCTATTTTTTAATTGAATGTAAGTAACCATGCAAATGAATAGCTGCAATTTCTTTCCCCTGCCCAAGTTAAAAATAAAATTCTTGCTGTATTCTTAGTTATGAAATTGCATTCAGTAGTTCGAAATGGAGATGGAATTATCTGAAAGAATTGGACAAATAGTCATGAATTTTAAGCATGAGTAATATTAATACTAGAAGGAGATTTTTTTTTTTTTTTTTTGTGTGCTTCATAAAATCCAGAAATGCTACATGTTTTGATGACCAGTTATGTTATGTTACTTACAGACAGGAAAAGCCTTCTGTTCTATATTCTCATTGATATGAAGGACAACACTCATATGGGTATTAATGGATGGAAGATATTTTTTTTACATGTGCTGTGACTTCTTGGGAGAGATCTAGAGTCATGGAATATAAAATTAATCTTATCAACAGAAAATAGTTGAGTTCCCAATTAATATTTTTACAATGCCTATTATCTACCAACTTTGACCATCTTATTTTCTCTCTTCAATGTCAGTTTCTCATGTTTATCCTTGGCCAGTGAGCTCCTTTAGCCTGGTATTTTGTCAACTCTATTATGGACTTATAACCATGATTTACAACTGAATGTACATCCTAACCACATTTACTCTTCAGTAAACAAAGAGTTTTTAGGCGGAGCACTTTTAAATTGATTAGCTGAGGTGAAAGTATTCATGATCACACAACTGTACTCACAAAATGAAAACTCAGAAGTTAATTCATGACCAGCTCACATTCTATTAGGTAGGCATGTTGAAAATATTGTTATTATTGTAAGTCCCCATTATTAAGTATAGAATGTTTGTTTGCTGAAATAAGTGAAGGAGAATTTTCAGAAGGTTTAATCTCTCCATTTCAGTGGAAAACTTCGTAAAAACTACATCAGAGAACAGCAGTTGAACTCATGAGTATTCTGGAAATAATCTGTAACAATGACGAACTACTTTAGTCTAGACATAGGGAGGTTCTTAGTAAGAAATCATTACCATAATTATTCTCAGTATTAGATAAATATTCTATTATTAAGACAGAAGTTATATGTTTGTCTTAACAATTCATTTCTGTATCAGTTTTCATATATAAATGCATACAAGAATCTTATGAAAGTAATGTATCTGTGACAAAGCTTCTCTGAAAATTGTTTCAAAATTTGTTACAGACCATATTATTCTGGTATTTTTGTGGAGCATTTAATCACACATCTGTGGAACAAAGGCTTCTGTTTTCAGTCTGTAACAGTAAACCAATCAGTAACAAAAATCAGAAAACAGTAAAAGGAGGAAATGTTTTGATGAAGAAATGGTTGTTGAGGGGTTAATTTATTTTCAGATAAAATCTGCTGTTCTGTGAAAAGGGAAGGGAATTTTTCTGCACTTCTTTTACCAGATTCCTCCCACTACTCCAACTCTTCTCTGATTTTCCTGATTTTGTCTAGGAGGCAAATGTGAGTGATGTGATCAAAGATGCACAATTACTTCTTCACCAGAGATGTTATGTTCCACACACAATATTGACACCATTTAAAAATCTTCTATTCTCAGGTTTCTCTAACTTTCTAAAGGATTCCTGGGTCCTAAGGCTGTCTCCACTAGTGTTACTGAATATATAGGACCAGGCCTCAGATATTTCACAAGCTGCATTCTAAAAATTAGTCCAGGTGCATTTACAGATCAGTACAATCCAGTGTTACAGTTATGAAATAAGATGGCATAATACAATAAATTAATTAAGATCCATCACATCTTGCTATAATATTAAATACATATTAATCATGATAATTTATAGTACTTAACTAATTTTTGGCATAAATTGTCATCTGAAGCCATTACCAAATGACATGGTAACCACTATTAGCTAGAAGTATGCTTCAACCTATCATTAGTAATCAGATATAAACCTGCAATATTACATCCATGTCAATATTTCCTTCTATCTACATTCCTATTATTTGAAACATAGTCTTGCACAGTTTTCTGTAACTCATGTTGCACATGGGTAGGCTGAAAAACCACCACCCATTCAGTTTCTTAAAGTGCTCATCATTATTCTGACTGAAATATCATGAAGGCATTGAATTCTGACACTTGTGTAGTTAACTACATGAACAATGAAAATGCTTCCTAACACAGAAAATAAATTATGATCCTTTATTTCAGTATTTGTGCCAGACCATTACATCTTACTGTAAAACAGACAAACTGTAAAAACTAGTGGGTCATATAATTATAGTTGAAATACAGTAGGGGGAAAAATGAACATATTTAAATGCCATTTTTCAGATTAATAGCTCAGCAATGTACACTATGTAGGCAGTAATTGTGCTGAATGTAACAAGTTCTGACTTTTGTGTAGTACTAAAGCAAATTATTCAAGTAACAATGGAGGTGAAAACCATTTCAGAAGTAGATTACACAATCAGCTAAATCCAGATATAATAGTCTTAAATATCAGTACATCTTAATTTCAAATTGGACTTAAATTCCATATTATGTTATGCAGAAAATAAGGCTAGAGTTGTGCTAGATATTTCATTCTAAATTATCTGTCTTTGTAATGAAGTTGGACATGCATTTTTCAACAAAGTATTTTCTTTCTTGTTTTGTAGATTTTGTTGTTATTGTTTGTTTTTATCAATTAGAAAAAATACGAAGCAGTCAAGTGACTTCATTTTCCTGAGTTTTAGAAAGCTCAGATAACAGACAAGACCCTGGTGAACAAAATCTACTGAGGACAAGAGCTATGGTGTTAGAAAGTTGTTTCCAAATTATTTTCACTTGAGGCAGAATTTACTATAACCTGGGAAATGTTCTAGGAGCTAAGTGACTGCTTTCAACTTCTATTATAGCTGACAAATTAGAGCAAAAAGATTCCCAATGATTCCTTGAAAACCAGATCATGTCCCTACTGTGTTCCTGTAAAGAATGCTAGGTTTTCAGATTAATTCTGTCAGAATTGTGAGGGGCACTCCAACAATGCACCTGATTTATTGTTTT
>JANIMW010207453.1:0-10253 GCA_024582635.1 Todiramphus saurophagus | reverse complement strand
CAGTTAATTAGAAGAACCAAGCTGAAAAGTAAAATTACTGAACAGAATTAGTTCTGTTTTCACTCAAACCAGGACAAAAAGATACCCAGCAGATAAATCAGTTTGAAGAAATGAAGAATTTCTAACTTCCGGCTGTATTCACAGAACGCAGGCAAAGCAGACTTTTAAAATTTCTTATTTTCCATCTCAAGAATGATGTACAAACTTAACTTTTTCTACCTGTAAGAAGACTACTGGAGTTGTGAATTCCACCTAGTTTATTTTTACAGAAGTATTCAAATACATGTCTAACTAGCATCTAGTAAGGAAAAGCCTAAATGAAAATTTAAAATCAGCTTTTAAGTCTACAACAGCAAGTTTCGGGCCAATGTGACCAACGCAAGTCAAGAAAATGTAATGATATTTACCACACAACATTTGATGCTTAGCTTACAGACTTCTGTCATTCACAAAGTGTTCTCGATCTACTTATACATTCAAAGATGAAAGAGAATCTCACTAATACTTTTTATTCCACATGGAAAAATGTAGCCTACATTGGGATTATCCAGTACCCGAAGAGAATGCTTCGGGATTCTGGGACCTTTAAACTCATGCATTAACCACATTCAGAGTGGCAAGCACATGGTAAGGTTTTTACAATAGCTGTGTACTGGAACTGTTTCCTATGAAAGTAAAGTTGTCTCAACTGCAACAGACAAAAGTTAAAGAAAAGGAAATTTAGTAGCCAGCTACATGAAGAAAGTTACTGTCTTTATGTGAATTGGAATGTTTCATATGTGATGCCTTGAAGTGCTTGCAACTCCAAAAGATCTACTTCCTCCTCAAGTATCACTAGTTCAACGGTACTTGTTGCAGCTCCTAGACAGGTGCTTTCTCAGAAAATATTTTGTCTGCACATCATTCTGCTAAAATATCCCATCTTCTTCTTGCACATAGACAGCTCTGCTGCTATCAGTGACTTTTTCTGAGTGATGTATCAGTAACTGTTATGGGTCCAGAAAGACATTCCTGGCCCTGCACAGTGCAACTCTGCCCAGACAAGCCATTAGAGAATAAAAAGGCATGCAATCACACCCAAACATCTTCAAGCAAAGGAAAACTTCTTTACTGTGAGGGTGACATAGCACTGGAACAGGCCGTCCAGAGAGGCTGGGGAGTCTCCTTCTCCACAGACTTTCAAAACCCACCTGGCTGTGTTCTTGTGTGGCCTGTCCTAGGTGATCGTGCTCTGGCAGGGAGGTTGGACTTGATCTCCAGAGGTCCCTTCCAACCTCTACCATTCTATGATTCTATGACTCAAAGATTGCATATCAGGAGGTTTAGTGGCTGCTTCTCACACATCTACAGAAGACCGTTTCTGAAGCATAGACCTGACTACTATCTCCATATTTTAAATTAGGTTTTTGCATATACACTATGCAGTCATAAAGAAACCCTTGTTCATACAGTTTTCACCTTGGCACTCCCTAATGCTTTCTCCCTTCCATAATGCTGCTGGGATTTTTAGCAAAGATACTAACAGAAGTCAAACAGCAATACCTATCAGTCTCATAAAAAACCCTAACTGTAATAAAGGTTTACTTTCCTAAATGGAAAATAATCCTGCTTGGAGAGAATAACCAAAGAAACCCTAGGTCACCCCTCTGTAACAACCTACTCAATGAAAGCAAAATCCTGAGACTTTACAAACATGGTTTTTGTTTATCACTAGGACAACTTAAATATACACAGGTTCATTACAAGTCCCAGTATTGACAATCTGTTCTCCAAGATTCAGGTTAATTTTTTATTTTCTTAAAAGATTGGACTTTTAACCTTCCTTTAACAAAACCACCCAAAACAAAAGGGAAAAAAAAAGAAAAAAAAAAAAAAAAAAAAAAAAGGCCACACACCCAGAGGCAAACAGGAGATCATTCCCTCATTGCAATGAGAATTTACTCATCAATAAAAAAAGATAAAAATAATTTCCCTTTCTTATTCACTTTCTCTCAGTACTCTTTGTAATGATGACATCATAATGGGACACACAAGTGAAAGATCTGGACAAGATTGTATTTCAAAGCAGCCTACAGTAAAGTTTGAAGACAAGAAAGTTATACCACCAAAAATCCCACCAACAAGGTAACATGAATTAGTCTTTGTATCAGAAATGTTTGCTCCCTTTTGACTGCTTATGTGTGTTATACAACAGCTAATGATCCACCCTGGACTCAAGGACAAAGGCAGTCGTAACACTGGATGGTATCAAACTTCTTACTCTCAATACATCATAATCTAGATAATATCTAGATCTATATAGATAGATCATCTATCATCTAGATCTATATCATACCTAGATATAGCATAATCTAGATCAATATATCATAATCCAGATGGGTATCACAGTTTTATAGACTCCCACAATACTCAGCACAAAGTGCACAGCAAAAGGGACTCCTAGAGGAGGAAGTATAGGGAAGCTTATCTGAGAAAGATTTCTCTACAGTTATAGTGGCAACCAATCAGTTTGATCATAATACAACACGAATATGTTGTGCTTCTTCAACTTTTACAAACTCTGGCATGCTACATAAAGCCACACAACCTAGGAAGAAATTACAGAATCTTGCTGATGACACTGTCTGTAATTACACATCAATCTCAGTACAAACTCCATGATAAATACACTTTAGTCATCTTTGTACCCTGTCAACAACATTAGTTTTCTCTCAGAAATTCACTCTTTTCCTGAAGTTCCTTAACTAAACTTAAGTATAGAAACCTACATTTTAAGACGACATTCTCCAACAAAGCAGTGGATCTTACACCATAACTACAAAATCATTTGCAGACTGTACAGGTGGTACCAACACATTTTACCTTTTAATCTGGACTATTATCCAAAAAGGATTCCAGTGTCATACAAGATTAGTGTCAACACAAAAACAGCTGAAAGTCAAGAGCTGTTTAAGGAAAGACTTCTTCACTTAATCAGAAGACAGCCATTCTTAGTCTCAACCAATGACTTCTACAGTGTTCTGCAGAAGTCTGCACCTCTTCCAAGTTAAACTTTTTTTTTTTGAAGATTAATTCTTCCTTTATCACTGGGTGAGATAGAGAAAATTATTGTTAATTTATGTATGACATTTTCTCCTTCAATGCAACTCTAAATCCCATTAAAGGCACACTTACTTATTAACTTCTAGCTGAAAGATACAAGTTACAACACCAAGTTTTCTCTTCTTTTTCAGTTCCCAAGGGTCTTCTAATTAGGTAAATGAAAGTTCATAGCATTTTCTGGCTAATAGTTAAGGTTACCAGATACTTTTTCAAAAGACAACCAAACAAAAAAAAAAATCAAACAAACAAACAAAAAGTAATTAAAAACCACCACAAAACCAACAAAACCACAACTCACTCAACACAACAATATGTAAAAATAATATAAAACTGCACTTAAATCCTTAGAAGCATGGAAGGACTCATCCATCTCTGTACTGATTAGATGAGAGTGGTCAAGTACCTCCTGTATGATGATATGGACTTCTATAGCACAGGCAACTGAGGTTCAGCAACAGTGGTGCCAAGGAGAGAAAGTGACTATCTGCAGCTTGTGAGGATACCTGTAATGAAGAACTGGACATTATCTGAACCTTCCATAATCAACAATAAAGGTCTAAATAAATAAATAATTAGCCTGGTATATCACAGCAGTCATTTTAACTTAACAGTTAAACGATTACAAATAGGATCCAGCTAACAGCTTTTAAAGAAGAGAAGCATCTCATAACTTCCATCAATATAAATGATATCAAGATTTGATCACATTTCACTACTGGAAGTCCTCATATTCTAGTTGTCAGTATAGGCAGATGTGTTCATCTAAGGGTTTGTGAGGTTCTTTCATATAGAAATAAAATAGTCTCTTTGCAGAAGCTCCCAGATTAAAGAAGTATAAGTACTAAACTATCCTAACTAGATTACATGAATAGTTATCTATACGTGCCACAAAATACAGACTGAAAGGTGGCTGCAATTTCTTAAAGGTTAAATTATGGTTTTCCAGCTTCCTAATACTGAAGTCATACATACAAAATAGCACTAAGTATTCTGTTTTCAGATATGCTTCAGCTTGTCCTTCAGTTTGTTTAGGTTCTTCACATAACAGAAATAATGCTACGGATCAGTGAGGAACGGTAAGTTGCATCAGTAGCTCTACAGTAAAAATTTAGCAAGAGGCTGATTTCAGGTAACAACTTCTGCAATCATATAACAAAAAATAACCCCAAACCAAAACAAACAAAAAACAATCCCAAAAAAAAACCCTGAAACCCACACACAAAAAAAACCCCACAAAATTACACAAAAAAACCCACCACATACCTTGCTAACAGGGATACCAAACCTACAGCCACCACCACACACCTTACTAACAGGGATACCAAACCTGGAGCATGAATATTTTGCAAATTTTGGAATGCAGTCTGATCATAGCTTCCCTGAAGGCTCCAGATGACTCTTTCTAATCAAGCTACAGAGCTACTTTCTACCAGCTTCATTGCAGAATAGCAATCACTTCCTTTCTAAGACTTCTTCAAACTATTTCTCCAAAATATAAAACTTAACTGCTCCAGTTGAAGATTTCTTACACCCAGATCCCGCCTGAAGCAGATGGGGATTGGATAGCTTCAGACGAAAACGTTTACAATTCTCCAAACAAAATAAAGCTGGGAAGTGGTTGTGTTACAGAACTTAATTGTTTTATTAATAGGTTCAGCACTCCTATTCTTCAGGAAAAGACAACACAAATAATGCTTTTCTATCCTTCTGGAACATCACCCAAGCTGTAAGTATTTTTGAAGCCCTTAAATATACAGTTTACAAACCTGAAGCTTAGAAGCTTAAACTCATGTGAGATTCTCACATGCCAGTGCAGGTTAGCATAAGTTAAAGAGGTCTTGCATAAGAAGGGCTGTGGGTAAACCAAGGCTTGTCCTCCTACCAGATTTATAACTGTGAGTTACACTGAGGCTGCTTTATTGCAAGGACGCTCTCATGCAAAAATAAAGCTCTTCCTCTCCTCCTACCTCTCTATTGTTTCTGTTAAATGTACTAAAACAAAACCCTAAATACTTTGGCCTTACAGCATGGGCCTGACAAACTACATTTGAGTCAACTTGCAGAGCTAGGGAGTAACACGACGCATACCACCAATACTGTTCCGTGCATAAAAGCAGAGCTGAATTCCTCCTAGTGAAGGAAGCCTGATGTGCAACAACTTTCACATCAAGTGAATAGTTTCACCACTCACTTCCCCTTGCCCACTTCAGTCTCCTCTGAAACAGGTTTGGAGGGTCTTCCTTATCAAGAAGTTTCACAACTTCAAAAACAATTTCAGCCACTGCCTCTTATATACACTAGGAAGAAGCGTTTGGTCTCACATGTCGTTCCTCCCCAACTCTGGTAAGCACTATGGAAAAGCCACTTAGGACGATGGTTTCTTTAACAACAGCAACTTTTTGCAAGTTTTCACTGAATTCAATTTCAAACACAGTGGGAGAGGATGATAAAAGATGACAACATAAGATTATTTTTTATATTCCATAAACAATATATATTGATGAAATACAGTGGGGTGTACATTTAGTTTTATGTGAAACATAATTTGGTGTTACACCCCTACAGTCTTTTGGACAACCTTAAGTTCTCAGGAAAGTTTTCAAATTTAAATCAACTTTAACGTGTTTCAACTGCTCAATTTTTCCAGCACTGTAAACTGAAAGCTAGCAATCTCACAACAACTATAGCTTGGTCCTATAGAAAATCTGCTCTGGTAGGTCAAAATTCAAAGAACTTGCCTATTTTAATATTTCTCTCACTTTCTTGAATGAAACTGAGAACTTTATTCTCACTAGTAAGTGCTATATAAGTTTTCCAATTAGGACAGACGAGAGTATGATGGCAGAAGACAGTCTTTTCCAAATTTTATAGGAACTCTACACAATTCATTGTAATTTGAGTTTACTCTGAGTTAACCACCACAGAAAAAGCATTAGATGAGAACAGTCTATGGTGGAGCAAGGTTAAGATATGATTTAGTGTAGCATAAGTAATTACTTGTGACCCTCCAAGAAACTCTTTCCAGCCAATAATCCAAGTTCTTCCACAAAGAAAGCAAAAGACATCAATCACTGTGGATTTCTATGTTCAGCAGACTTGCCTGGGTAGCCACAGAGCAGGTTACTACACCACAGTAAGGAACTATGGATACACTCTCCTCAGGAAGTTCTACCCTGACCACAGAACAACTTATCTTCTCTGGCTGACAGACAGTTATTCAGCTCTGCAGAAATGCAGATCCCCAGAGAGTCCAAGATGTCCTCACAGACCAGACCCAGTTATAGAGCAATACTATCTTGCTCACTCTTAAGTGCCACATGTGAACGGTAGGTTCCCCTGGCAGTAAGAGTTAAAAAACCGAAACCAGTCAGTTCTACCAAGTAGTGCTTTTCTTGTCTTATAAGAAAAAAAAACAGTAACACAAAGCACTACATTAAGCACAACATTAGGTTTCCATCGGTAGTTCTAGGGTATTTTAACCCTTAAGAATAAGAGCATGAAGTACTGCCCACTTAAGGTCCTGCAATTGTGTCTGAACATCAGAAACCAGCAAATTACAGTCTATCACAAACTACATGGACACCGCTAAAGAACTGCAGAACAATGGCTCTAGCTCAAAGTAGCTGAAGCTGTTCTCTACTGCAAGCTAAAAACATGAAGTTTTTGAAATTCGGGCCATTACTTAGCTGTCTGTACCCTTGTAACTTCACACACCTCCCCTCTGTAGAGGAAAAGTGGTGATTTAGACAGCCTTCTGGTACCCACAACTTGCAAGGCTGAAGTATTTCTAGAAGTTCAGAGACTACACTAAGCAGTACTTAGCAGCACGGTCAAAGTTCTACTAGCAGACTGTACAGATTTAACTGTACTGAGTGCTAACCAGATAAAACAGGAAATTAGTTTGGATTGGGTTTTACAAATCCAAATTAGATTTGGGTTTTCCAACACATGCAAGAATCTTCTTTTTTCCATATTTTCACCCTGGTATACTGCCTTCTATTCACCTCAAATTTAACTATAACGCCCTTTTGTATTCTTTCATTTTTATCATCAGCCCTGCAAGACTTACGAAGTTGTCTGTAGCTTCCTTTGCTCATGTTTCTCAATACCAAGTTTTACTTGTGCAAGTGCAATCCTTCTGACCTTCTTCCTACTTACTACAACCATGGGATCAGAAAAGCAATCCATAACCATCAATGAAACTTTAAAATTTATTACAATAATTGCAAGAAAACAGAGTTTGTTACTTTGTCAAGTAACAAAAAATAACTCCCTAACTCTTCACTAAACACAACCTCAACCACATCCTAAACCAGATAAACTCACAAATGCTGCTCATGTATGCAACTTCAGCTATAATATTTATTATAGTTATTAATATTTATTTTGGTTTATTTATATTTACTTACTGTGGTGGTTATTATCTATAATGGCATCAGACTTGAAGAAATGGCTTCAAACTGGAAGAGGGTAGATTCAGAGTAAAAATTAGCTAGAAGCTCTTCAGTATGAAGGTGGTGAGACACCAGAAGAGGGTGCCCAGGGAAGCTGTGGATGTTCCATCACTGGATGTGTTCAAAACAGGCTGGATGGGGCTCTGAGCAACCTGATCTAGTGGGGGTTGTCCCTGCCTGTGTCGGGGGGTGGAACTAGATGCTCTTTAAAGGTCCCTTACAACTCAAATCATTCTATGATTGTATCATTTTACTGTTCTGCCTTCTCAAGCAAGGTGTCTGTTAACTGAAGTGTTCAAACTATTTGGTGTGGCCACTGGCAGACTACACAGAGAAGCACAACTCCTTACAGGCTCATCTTCCCTCCTTCTCAGGTAAACCTCAAGTCCCATATCAAGCTCTGCACTGAAGTGTGCCAGTGCAGCACAAAGCTTAATGCATTACACAACATCAAAACTTATGTTCCTTGATTTGATCCCTTAAGAGAAACATGGGGTTGTCCATAAAGGTCTTGATAGACATCCTCATAAATGCTCTCACCAGCCTGTAGAGCACAAAAAACACTGCAACCAAACCCAAAACCAACCAAACAAAAAACCACAAAAAAAAATCCACAACAAATAAGAAAACCACTACTGATCTGCTACCAGGTTCACAACCTAGACTTAGCCTCTAGCCACTAATGCTTACTTCCTAGTCACAGTTAAATTTCTATTTCTTCCATTTTTTTTACTTTATTTTTAAAGATACACACTTGTTCTCTTTTGAGGCAGAAGTCTCACTGCATTGCACTACTCGGTGAATGCTCGAAGAAGGTGCATCTCAAGAGCAGTGCTCCCAGAAACACACCACACGCTTCCCGTGTCAGGCAACAGTTACGCCTCACTTAACGACTCGAGCCCTGCGTACGCCTCATGGTTTATGTAACGCAGCTGTAAAGGTTACACACCCTTCAGCCACAAAGGTACAGCCCGAGGCAACCTATTCGCACAAAAACGCGACCCGGCACGGGAGGGGAAGTACCAGTTCGCAAGCGGCTTCCCGCCGGTCACCCTGGTAACACCGTAGCCCGCTTTGGACGAAACGCATCCCCGGGGCTGACAGCAGCTGCCCGCACCCACCCCTCAAGCGCCGGTCCCCGAAGACCAAGGCGCAGGAGCCGCGGCCGCGCAAACTAACGCGTCGCCGCCACCTCCCGCCCGTCACGTTCCCGCCCCGGGGACACCCCCCGCGGGAAGCTGGGAGGGGCTCGCAGCCGGCGTGCCCCGAAAACCGTTACTCGGCCGAGGGAGGGGCGCGCCGCTCGCCGTGCCAACCCCGCAAGGGGTACTGACGGGACTTCGCGCCGCCTCCCCTTCACCCCCCTCCCCGCCACGTGCGGGCCCCGGGGGCGGCGTTCCGCCGCGGAATCCTCCCGCCGCTCTCCCGCGCCACACGCTTCCCCTCTGCCAGGCCCAGGCAGCGGCAGCGATGGGAAACTGGCGAGGGACGATCCGCGTGCTCCGCGTCCGGGATTCTGGGAGGGGGTGGGAAATTCAGGGGAAATGCGGAGAGGTGAGCGGAGGAGCTTGTGCTCCCCCTCGCACCCCAGCGGCCACCCCGTCACTTGGGTACGATAAAGGCAGCGGCTGGGGGAGGAGCCTCCCGCGGTTCAGGTGGGAAAACAAACACACAAAGGGGCCTCTCCGGCACCAGCTCGCCCTCGGGGAAACAGACGAGCAGGAGGGCGCGGAGAAAGCCCGCTCTGGGTTCCAAAGCCTCTTCTCAGGCCAGACGTCTTGGCTCCCTCCTGCCTCACCTCCCTCTAGGCCTAACGGGACGGGAGTAAACAAAAGCCGGAGCCAGAGAACTATACATGGGCGGGGATGGGAACCTCCGCGCCGGGCCACACAAAGAGGCGAGCCTGAGAGGGGACGCGAGGAGCGGGAAAAGGGGAAAGCCACCATCCGTCTCCACCCCTGCCCCCCAGGTAGGGGCGTTTCCGCCTCACCTGCTTGCCCCGGTAGAAGAGGCGCTGACGGTCGGGGCTGACGCGGAAGGTCTCCCGGATCTTCTCCCGCAGGCACTCGATCTTGGTAAGGCGGCTTAGGTCGTCGATCGTCTGGGTCTCGGTGCCGTCTATGGTGCGGACTTGGATCCACATGGTGCGCGCCCTCCCACTCGCTCAGCCAGCCGCAGGGAAGGGAGGGAGATTCCGGGCAGGACGTGAAAAAGAAGTCCGCTCCCTGGGAGCACGTCTACGGCGTGCGAAGGAGAAGGGGAGGGGGGCCGGGCGCTTCCTCCGCTCTTTGTTCGGCGCAGTGGGGCAGGATTTTAAAATCCCGCGGAACAGACGCGAGCCTCCCCGCCCGCCGGGCCGCCGTGCCCGCTTAGAGGGGCGCGGAGAGGGAGGGAGACCCCAGCCGATCCCCCGCCGCTTCCCGATCGCCCGCGCCGCGAGTCCACCGAGGCAGCACAAGGCGAGGCAGAGTCTGGCGGGAAGCGCCGCGGCCAGGTCTAACGGGCGCCGCCGGGAGCCATCTCCCGACCCCGGGGAGTGTTTACCAGGCGCCGCCGCTCTCACATGGAGGTCACGGCGCCAACGCTGATCTCGCGAGAGCCCCCGGCCTCGGCCGTAAAGAGACAACACCGGCGGGGGCGGAGGGAGCCGGGCCTTGTCGGACAGTGGGGGGACAGGCGTGCACGCACGCGCCGAGG
>JANIMW010207452.1:0-10253 GCA_024582635.1 Todiramphus saurophagus | reverse complement strand
GCCGTCTCAGCCCGCCACGGCGCCGAGCCCCGGCGGGCAGCCGAACCCCCGGCGGGCAGCCGAACCCCCGGCGCTGCTCCGCGCTCCGCAGCGGCTACAAGGCTGCGGGGTCCACCTGCCCCCCGCTCCGCTCCGCCGTCCGCACCAGCTCAGCCTCGCCCCTGCTCGCCGCCCCGGGGGTTATTTTCTAGCAGGAGTCTGGCAGCGGTCTTGGGCCTCTTGCCCCCCAGGCAGCTCGCCTTCTGCACCGCCTTGTCTCCATTCCCTGCGATTTCGAATCTTCACGTTCTTTCATTCGTGCGATACCGGCTAATTCTGGTTTGGCGGAGGAGGTTTGCAGTCCTCTCACATGCACACTCTTGTGGCTGAAGGAAGTTTGTTGCTGCACAGGTTATCGCTGGAAATTTACATCTGAGGAGTTGGAGGGTGTAATACAATAAAAGCAGCCGGTATTAAGATTTTAGTGGGTGTTGGATTATGTTTGCGTCAGAGAGGCTGGTTGAATTTTTGTAGCCAAACCACCCTAAGAATGAAGCTTGAAAGCTTCATTGTACAGTACCTTACTTGTGCAATAAATAAGCTTCAAAAATATTCCTCCTTTAGGAGAAGAAGAGAGTTGCAGGAATATAATCCTACATTTTCAAAGCAGTATCTGGACCTTAGTTGTATCTTTTTGACATTAATGAGGTATACATTCAGCAATATATTGCTTTGACTATTTGCAGTGAGTTTACTCAGGCTAAAGTGATTGTGTGCCACTGTGCAAAGCTGTCATCACAGAATCTTGGTGTCCTTTAATAGTGCACCAAGTAGCATAAATAACAACTGTTCAAGAAGATGGAAGAAATAGTTTGAGAGAAGGGGGAAGGAGGAGAAACCAACAAGAATATTTCATGTCATATGTGCTGTCTGTGTGCATAACACGGTTCACAATCTGTTAAAAGATAATTTGGGAGTTTAAAAAACACATGCTTGGGGCTCTTCATATGTTTTTGTTCTACTTTTTTCTTTTGACCATACATACATATGTGCCATTTACACGTGCAAATCCAATCTATTACTTTCATAAAAGTTTAATGCTTTGTTCCATTAGATATTTAGTCCATCAAATGTATCAATATAGAATCATAGAATCGTTACGGTTGGAAAAGAACTTAAAGATCATCAAGTCCAACCATTAATCTAACATTGCCAATTCTACCACTAAACCATGTAGCTCAGCATCTCATCTACATGTCTTTTAAACACCTCCAAGGATGGTGATTCCACCACCTCCCTGGGCAGCCTGTTCTGGGACTTAACCCTTTCAGTGAAGAAGTTTTTCCTAATATCCAATCTAAGCCTCCCCTGGCATAACTTGAGGCCATTTCCTCTTGTCCTATTGCTTGTTACTTGGGAGTACACACTGACCCTCCGCCGTGACACAACCTCCTTTCAGGGAGATTGTAGAGGGTGATAAAGTCTCCCCTCGGCCTCCTTTTTTCCAGGCTAAACAATCCCAGTTCCCTCAGCCGCTCCTCGTAAGACTTGTTCTCCAGACCCTTCATCAACTTTATTGCCCTTCTTTGGACAAGCTCGAGCACCTCAATGTCCTTCTTGTAGTGAGGGGCCCAAAACTGAACACAGTATTTGAGGTGCGGCCTCAGCAGTGCTGAGTACAGAGGACAGTCACTGCCCTAGTCCTGCTGGCCACACTGATACAAGCCAGCAATATGAAACACTTTCATCTGTTTTTGGTTCCAGTGTGTGTCAGACTATGGGCTCTTGCTATGGCTTCAGTCTTTACATAAATTTTATACTACTTTGTATTGTAGACTTAAAAAGATAATGCTTTTCCAGGATAAGCACCAGGGACTGGTGATTGCCTTCATCCACTTCTCCTTTGTAAACACAAACACCATTTTGAAAGATTCTGATATTGATAATGTACTAAGTATATCTGCTCCCCAAATACTTTGATTTTTACAATACCTTGTCCAACAGTGTTATGAGCATTGCTATCCCAGCTTTTAACTTTGGCTTTTTTTTTGATGGAATCTGGTTTCTTAAAAGGTTTAATTTTAGGGACTAGTTGAAATTTGCTGCTTATTGGCTAGTGTTATTACCCAGATTTGAGACACATACATTTTGATTTGAGAATCAGCTAACATGCAGACATGACTAAACTTACCACAGCAACTGATTTACTGGGATTGTGGGATGACTAGTCATGAAAATGTTTGTTTGACTGACAGTTAAACTGTGTTCCCTGTAGTACTTGAGATGCCACTTTCCTGCTTAAATCCTTGTGCTAACGGAAAGTCTCTTAAGTTTTTACAGGTTGATCTGATGGAGAATTCACTTAGCTGTGTCATGCTGCCTCAGCTGTTTTGGTTCACGTGTCATTGTGGTCTTGGACTAAAATCTTGGATTTATGTTGTGCCTTGAGAGGATGAGTATGCGTGGATCTACTTGAATTTTCACCATTGAATTGCGCGGGTCTAGCAGCAAAGGTCTAGCAGCAAAGGTACACGTGAGGTTCAGTGAAGGAAAAAAAAAAAACCTATTTTAGGGAACGACGACTATATGGTATAAGAACAAGTCTGCAGTTTTTTAGCCAAGATGCATAGGGTGCCTGATGAGTAAAATTAGAAGCAAACAAAGCCTGACACACCCTGGTTCCTTAGAACCGATACGTGTATCAAATGGTTGGATGGCAGTGTGGTGGCACAGCTGCCCCTGCCCCGGGTGTCTCTGTGGAGTGTCACTCCCGAGCCCTGCGGTGAGAGGCCCCCCGGGCTGCAGTGCAGCCGGCCCTGCCTCTCTGTGTCAGGCCCTGCTGAGGCCTGCGGAGAGCAGCGGCCTAGGGAACTCAGTAGGCCCCGCTTTCCAGTGCACTTCATCCTGCTGCATGGCCTCCTGAAACCAAACCAGGTTTGGTTTCTGTTGTACGTCGACCTTGTGAGATGCCTGGAACCAAAACAATCTCTCTTGATTAAGGCCTGCGGAGTGAGTCGGTGAGAGAGAGTGATTGGGCCTCCCACAGCCACATCCATCGCTCCTGAATGCTCCGAGTAGAGGGGGCTACGGTGGGACCACGCTACCCCGCCAGCCTCCGGGAGGTTGTTGGTCACAGTGCAAAATTACCAGCCTAGTTTTGCCCAACGTCAATCATCTTATGACCCTATAAATACTGATCCTAAGCATGACCAATTGGAGCTCTCGGGGATCCCAGTGGGCCTGAGTCTCACATCTCCCCCCTGAGCTGGGACGGCTCTCAGGATACACCATCCGACTGCCCAGGCCAATGAAGGGAGAGATACCGTCCATCTGCTGAAGACCAATGGAGGAATATGTAAGTATTCCTGATCTACAGGACTTTTTTTTACAAAAATCCTGGAAATCACAGGCTGACAAATTGAATTTTCAATCCATGGAATCATTCCATCTTATTCACAGGTTAGCCTTCATATGTGTATATATACATGTATATAGCTCTGTGGGTGTGTGATTCCCCTTTTGGATCTTACAGAAATAATTTCATTTATCATAAGCAAGTGTTTATTCTGATTTAGTATTAATATATCAGTGTTAAAGAATTGCTGCTGTCATTTACTTTAAGGTACCGTGTTACACTAAGCACTACACAAACTCCAACACCTCGTATCTGATCCTTTCCCCATGTCCTTCAATATAAACTGTCAACCACGTCTGGGACTAGGGTTAAATCTTTCTTTATTCCCCAAAGGAGTTGGGAGGCAAAGTGGATCTGTCCTGAATATCATGACCAGATGGGAGGGCTGCCCTTGTCCCCTTCCTTCTACCCCGTTCGCAATCCCCATAAAAAGATCACTACCCTCAGCCAAAAATCATTCTGTTGTTTGTAGGTTCATTAGTACAAATATTATAATCATATTGCTTTCATTAGTTGCACACAAATTTACTCTTAAGATAATCGTGCTTTTTTTTTAGTTACATTCACTTATTTTTGACTAATTGCCTTGTCATAAGTAATACAGTGACCTTGCCACCAATCAAATCTTGCTTAACTTAGTTTATTCTTTGCTATATTTTGCTAATTAGATAAACCATTATTCTTGCTTAATAAATTATAGTGATACTTTTGTCTGAAGTGAAGTGCATTCCACTCCTTTTTGTGGCAAGTAGAGCCTTCACTAGGGCTGTGTAACAAGGGGAAGTGTCTTTATATGTTTTCCCACCCCCACGACAGGCAAGCAGAGCTACCGCAACTGAAAAGGAAAGACTTTTTACTAGTCCCTTAAATATGATGATAATTATATGTCATAATATAACTTCAAGGGAGAAAGTAACAGAGGAAGGGAGAGAGGGAGGAAGGCAGAAGTAGGAGAAATTGGTAATAATTTTGTTTACTATCTGGGGGCCGCTATGGTGGCTTGGATTTTTACAGTCATAAAAGTGGTGGTTGGAAGGGATCTCTGAGGACCCACTCAGTCCAGCCTTCCACTGGAAACAGGACTGTGACCTTTGGTATTTCAGGTCAGCCATGGCTTTACATACCTGCTCTTGAAAGACATCAAGGGTAGAGACTCGGCAACCTTTTCTGGGCAGTGTGTCTCTGTGCAGCACTACCCATGCACAATCACATGCACCATCACAACTCTGGTGACTCAATTTGTGGCCTTTGCTCATTGTTTTACCATTCACTGTTATTGAGAAGAGTTGAACCCTGTGGTCTTTGCCACACTCCTTCTCCTTCACGAAGCTGGTGAACAGTCTTGAGAATGAGTTTTATGAGGAGCAGCTGAGGGAGCTGAGGTTGTTTACTCTGAAGAAAAGGAGGCTGAGGGGAGACCTTATTGCTCTCTACAGCTACTTGAAAGGAGGTTGTAGAGAGGTGGGTGTTGGTCTCTTCTCACAAGTCACAACTGATAGGACAAGAGAAAATGGCACCAAGTTGTGCCAGGGAAGGTTTAGGTTGGACATTAGGAAAACTTCTATACTAAAAGGGTTATCAAAGACGAACAGGCTGCCCAGGGAATTGGTTGAATCACCATCCCTGGATGTATTTAAAAGCCGTCTAGATATGGTGCTCACGGATATGGTGTAGTTGTGGCACGGCTAGATAACAGTTGGACTTGACAATCTTAAAGGTCTTTTCCAACCATAGCAATTCTGTGTATCTGTGATTCTGTGAAGTAGTTTTATATTGTTATCAGATCTCCCTTTATTTTCTTCTTCACCAGGCTAAGCAAACCCAAGTTCTTCAACATCTTTTCACAAGTCATAATGCTGTAAGCCACTTACCATCTCATCAGCCCTCTGCATGCCCCTCTCCTGTTTCTTGACATTCTTTTTGAACTGGGGAACTCAAAACAGGACACATTTTCCCAGGTGTGGACTCACTAGCACTGAATAAGGAGGGATAATAATTTCTATTCCTCTGCTGTCCACGCTCCCTTTCTTATGTAATGCAGTCTATGGTTCACTTTATTCAAAATGAAAACATCCTGTTAGCTCATACTCAACTTAGTGCCCCCTGAACAGGCATATACTGTTCAGCTAGTTGCTGCTCAGGCCTGCACTGGTGCCATACACTATTCAACCCCACGTGCACAATTCTGCACTCTTTGTTAAACTTCATGAAGTTTCTGTTGACCCAATTCTTAAGCTTCTTAAAGTCCTCTCAACTGAAGCCCCACTGTCTGGCTTAAGAACCACCCCTTCTAAGTTAGCATTGTCTGAAAATCTGCTGCGGGTGCATCCTGTGTCATCATCCAAGTTACAGTGAAGGTCATGAACAATACTGGCCCCAGTATTGACGCCAGAGTGTTCTGCTTGTGCTTGCCACCAACTAAACATCAACCTGTTCATTACTACTCTTCAAATCCAGCAATCCATCCAGCTTCAACCCATCTAGCAGTTCGTCCATCCAGATCACACTCCTCAACTTTTCCCTCACCGTGTACTTTCACCACTTGCATTGCACCAGATGGAAGCTGTTCTGAAGAGCCTACCAACTGTTCAGCCCTCTGAAAACGTGTGTTGGTGAGAACAGAAAGTTCTGATTTAGCTTCTCAGCTCTTTTCCTCTACTATTGCTGCAGGGCTGATTACTCTCCCCTCTAAAGCTCTCATTGAGTCGCCACCCTACTTCCCATGAAATGGTAGCACTGCAATGATTGATAAGGAAATAAAGATTTCAAATAACAGCTTAGTTGCTGCAGCATCAGGATACAGAACAGAAAAAACATCTTGCTCCCAGTTTTGTGCAATCCATGAACTTTAACCAGTGCAGAGTATCACCAAATAGCCTGGACAATTCTTACTACACAGTTACTGTGAAAAATAAAGATAATTTATGGTATTTAAAGATCTCTCCTCCTCTTTCTTTCAGCAACCTCTTTGGGTTACTGAAGAATTCTGTGCATTTGGAAGGGCATGTTGCATTGGTCCTGGGTTTACAAAAAAAAAAAAAATGAAGAAAACAAGCCAAACAATATGTTAATTTGTCATAGAGATTGCACAGTAGTACATCTTTCTTATGACACCCTAAATGCTTATGGTGCCTTTTCATTTTGGCAGCTCCAGACTGCCAAACAAATAACGCATATTTACTTGTTTGTCCCACTGCCTTTCCGAAGCGAATCCTTGGTATCTTTGGTGGATTTACCACAAAACAGCATCCTCAAAGAATACCCCAAGCAGGTATGAACATTTTCAGCAATGCCCCCACCTCTGCTCATGATTTCTGCAGAGTCTTACTCAAATGAGAAAGAATGAACTAACTTACTGTCTTCAAGTTCACCCAAGACTGAGAATAGACCTTTGGAATAGAATTCAAAAATAGGAGAAAAAGCAACATTTTTATTATTGCTGACATGAAGATTTCCACTTGGACAACAACTACTTGTCTTTTCTCTTTCTTTCCTCTCCAAGAGCTAATGCATTACAGCATCAGATATCTACAGATATGGGAGGGACCAGGAGGTCTGGTCCAATTTTCTTAGATCCTT
Organism: Todiramphus saurophagus; assembly: GCA_024582635.1. Taxonomy (NCBI): domain Eukaryota; kingdom Metazoa; phylum Chordata; class Aves; order Coraciiformes; family Alcedinidae; genus Todiramphus; species Todiramphus saurophagus. Next base: position 3,280 of record JANIMW010207452.1, on the reverse strand, counting down.
CAGGGAAACCATGTCCAAAAAACTACTATGTGTATCCTGTGAGAGATGTGAAAATTTCCTGGAATGTATTAACAGGACGAAAGTATGGTCCTCATCAGATGGGGATGCTGAAGAAGTTAACAACCCCGCCTCAGGAGTGGGGTGGCTGTTTCATCAGTGCCTTGTCAAGATTCACATTAGATATTCCCCTAGAGGTGCCCCCAGGAAAACTGAATATTGCTATTCCACACATGAGCGGTTGGACCCAGATTCTTCCTGCCACAAGAAGAGTGGTAGGAATGAAGGGGGAAAGTGAGTGAGAAGAGGACACTGAGCTGGAGAAGAAGCCTAGCGTGCTGGCATGGTATAGGGGCTTCTGCTTCTGAACCAAACTGCCGCCATCCACATACTTTTAAGTCCTTCAGCTGTGGCAGCAGCAGCAAACCTGGGTCTCCAGGTAATAGACAAAGAAGCGAATGGGAAAATAGATGTTCTGCAACTCCTTATAGTTATTTCCCTGCTTCAGAAAGTCACAGTACATGTGAAATGACACTTGCTCACAAAGCAAAGGAAGTTGTGATAAAACAGTCCTTTTTTTTCAACGTTATTTAATTTCAGCCTTGACCATTAGCAATCCAAGTTGCAGATTGAGAAGATGAAAGAAACTGTCCAAGAAAAAAAGCCTGTCATAAGTGCTATTGTAACACTGATGTGTTTTGCACATGGAGATATCTTGTTTTTCTGGTTTAAAAGGTGTGAGCATAAGGGTGTGGTTGCAATTGGTTAAACATCAGAAGCACAGTACTAGAAAAAGAAATCAGGGCCCCTCTGATATCACCCACAGTTGCACTGCAGTCACTTCCTCCTCTGTGTCAAACGTGTGTAAGAAATCTCAGACCATTCAGTGAGAAGTGTAAGGCTTGGTCAGGGGTGGCACCTGCTGCAAATGTACCAAATTAACTGCAAACTCCAGTAAGGTCAAATTAGCACTCAACGAGTTAATAGAAATTAAAGTGTTGATTTCAGTGGTAGTAGGGTTTGGTCTTTCAGTCTGTGGCAGTCAGATCACAGTATTAATCCATCTGCAGTAGCTTTCTACATTTTCACTCTGGAAATATTTTACTCCAGAGGGTATGAAGTAAAAGTTTTACCTATGCGTTGTCTAAATCAATAAATCAGGTTTTACTGCAGATTAGGCAGGGTGTTTTCAATATATTGCCAGACTTGTTGTGTGATTTGCTTTATGCTTATCTTGACAGGCACTTAGGTCAAAAGAATCTCCTGATCTGTAAACATTTTGAAAATATTATATAAAGCAGTACTTGTGCTTGGAAACTTTGAGTTCATCTGAGATGGATTTGAAGTGGGTCATTTTTCTTTCCTGTTCCTCTTCTTAGTCTCTACAGCACTAGTGCCAAACTATTGCATTTTTTTGTTAAACAGTTCATGAAATATAACTTTTATGAAGTATTAACATCAAAATTTTAATGACTTGAAGTGTATAAAATCTCAAAGCAATATCTTTTCAGAAAAGGTGTTTTTAAACACAGGAACTGCAATAATATTATGATTCATGAGAACAGAGCAAGTAAACAATGATTAGAGACAGGAGGAGAGAAATACACTGTCCTCCACTGGAACGAGAGCTGTAAATATTTTGGCCAAGTTACAGTAGGTAACTTAGTTCACAGCTAAACTGCATTGTGAAATTAGCAGGTCAAATCTCATAAGGTCATCTCCATTAGTACTTGAACCAGACATTTTCAGGTTGCAGGAAGCTGCCAGGGTGTTCTCACTCTTCTGAGAGTGCTGTTGCAGTCTCCAGAGCTGTACCAGCTGCTGTGGATGGCCAAAGTTGCCTGATCTGCAGAGGTCCTGCAGCAGAGATTGCTGTCAACGTTCAGTCAGAACTATTTATACAAAAGCTGATGTTATGTGTCCAAGATAGAGTCATTCCTTCCTTCTTAGTAATTGTTCTTGTGACCCTTGTTTGGGATTTTTTCCATCTCTGTCTATGTAGCATTCATATTTTCGATGGCCAGCTTTCCCTAAAGAGACATAGAGCAAAGGAAGGCAATCCTTGGACCATCATTTTTTCAATCTTTATTCATCTGCCTTAAGTTCCTTAGAAAATTCAAATAAATATAAACAGGAGTGCAGAATAGAAATGTATTTTATGCTTCTTTCATTTCTGAGCATTTTGTAAACCTCAACATGAAATCCAAACATCTGTATTAAGGCTTGGGTTGTATTTCCTTGTGATGTTTTCGTTCTCGAGCAGTAGAGGGCTTCCTCTGAAATCAGTATCACAATGTCTACATACGAACCCCTCCAACAACGTGTCTTCTTAACCTTTCTGCAGTGCCTTTCTCCCGTGAGCTCTAAGCGATGTCAACATTTCAGCCTTTGATTATATGCCATCCATCGTAGTCCTGGGCATCCTCTGCCCACTTTCCTGAAACTTAAGTCTTTTTTCAGCAGTCTCTAAAGATAGACCGAGTGTCTCATGCTTTTATGAGCAGTTCCCACCTGCTGTGTGCGGCACACAGACCACTGTCACTTGTTGCCTTAGCATATGTCAAACAGCAAACCAACAGGAGCAAGAGTCCACAGGAGTAAACGTGATAGATAATTTGTGTAGATACCATGGTCTGGTCCAGATCACGAGGGCCTTTATATGAAAAAGGAAACATCCTCAAATTCTGAACAGTTGCTGTCAAGTTCTTTTGGGGGAGGTAAGAATTCTCTGAGCTCCTGAGCTAGAGGGTGACATGCTGGGTGGAAGAAATCATGCTCTGATTTGTAAGCAAGCAGTGAAAACCATGCAGTACCTGTAAGAATGCTTCCCCTTCCATACAGAATGGAAAGTACAATACCAGTTATTTAGTTCCGTTGTTGAATTAGTAACTGATTTTTAAATTACCATTCCTGTCACTTTTGCCATTTATTTTTGGGTTTTTTATAAGCATGTAAACATGCATGTCTAAAGAAATCACCAGAGCGTGGTAAATGGAAGTTAAAAAAACCCAAATGAGCCATGGTTGATCATTCATATGAAATTCAATTATCTGTGTTCATCATGCAGGGCTAACGATCATAAAAAGTAACGGAGCAGAAATGAAATTTTACATTTCAGGGAATTAATATTTTAGCAATTACTTCGTATTTGGTTATACAATGGCTACACTGGTTTTGGTTGCTTGTTTGAGGTTTTCTTCTTTTCTTTTTCCTTTCCTTTCCTTTTTCCTTTCCTTTCCTTTCCTTTCCTTTCCTTTCCTTTCCTTTCCTTTCCTTTCCTTTC